>JAOXYB010051823.1:0-11610 GCA_028565635.1 Phoronis ovalis
TTTTAACTATAAATAGAGACGTTTAAAAGAATAGATAATTAGTGGTGAATTATTTTAATTTAATCACAATATGATAATTAGATTCTGTCTAGGTTATATGTTATCTTTCCTGTCTATTAACCTTGGACTAGTATAAAATAACAGATGCGTGTTGAATCATTCTTCAAATTGATAGCGGCTTCTATTTAACTTAAAAAATAATTTTAATCTAAAAGCCTACGTTTTTTCCATATTGCATAGCTAGTTAGGTATTTATTTATTAATTTGGAATCATAATTTCGTCAACATTGTGACATTTTTAAATGCAAGTTGAATCAGATAAAGAGTGGTGATATGGCGCCACCTATAAAGTATGATTGCCATAAATACAACTACAGCATTTTAGGCATTCTTATCGTTGAAGAAGAATCTCTATTATGATTATAAATACAACAACCAATGCCGAAACATTTCATTAAAATATTTTTTGGATTTCCTAAATATATTTGCTTTGTCTTTACAGATTAAAGATGATTACTGCAAACACTTTAAAATGGAGTTTTCTCATAATGATGTGCTTTATTATGACAAACTGTCAGACTTCTTGTCCTGGTGAATGCGAATGCATTACACGTGATGGAATGGTATATGTCACATGTATTAGGAAAAGATTGACAAGTATACCAGACACACTGCCGGTAAATACAAAAGGATTAAACCTTAAATCTAATCGAATAAGAACGCTACCAGCTGATGCGTTCGCTCGTTATCCTCAATTAACTGAAATATCGTTAGAACGAAATCATTTAAAAGAAATACATCCTTATGCATTTCGTGGATTAGGCCGTGGAGCAAGGTTGGATCTTAAATATAACAACGTTACTATACTAAGAACGCATTCTGTGAGTGGCATTGATGGTATAACGTCTTTGGATTTGGAACAAAATCAAATTGATACTATAGAAGCGAATGCATTTACTGACAGTAAAAATATAGAAGACATGATTTTAAAAGGGAACCCACTGCGTAATATCCAATCCGATGCTTTTAAAGGACTGTCTAATGTTCGACGCTTAGACTTATCCCGACACAGCTTACAGAAAATTAAAACAGGGTTGTTCGCTGGGTTAACAAATGTTACATCTGTATATGTATCATATGGGAAGAATCTTAGTGAGATAGAAGAAAAGGCCTTCGTTGGAATGCAAGGTGTTTCTGAAATATCACTGCAGAGTAATCATATTGTACATATTGCACCTAGGGCATTTGAGACATTAGGGTCTCCAAAAAGCGTTGTTATTAATCTACGAGAAAATCGTGTGGAGACATTACAGTGTTCTACATTTGATCGCCTGAGCGGTACTGTCACGTTTAATTTTAGACGTAACCCAATAAAATGTGACTGTCGTATGTCATGGATTATGGAAGAAACAGATCCAAAACATCTGTCTACTGTGACATGCGCTTTGCCATTAAACCTTGCTGGCACAAAGTTAAATACTCTCAAACCGGAAGATTTGCCGTGTGATAATCTAGAAAAGGAAGACGGATGTCCTTCAGCAGAAAAGACTGGGAATTATAACGTTATTGGGATTAACGAACTTCTGGATAACGATGAAAACAATGATGCTGTAATCATCAACTCTTCGGTGCTAACAATCATGATGTCAATATTTACACTGCTTGCAATATGGTCTCCATGATTCAAATCTTCAACCTGATTCCTTTTTGTACATTTTTTTGTATTTTATATGATATCCGAGTCGGCATTATCCATTGCTACTAAAACGCATCTGAGCGACACTTTCGTTCTCTTAAATGACGGACCATTATGTTGTCTACAGTTTGCCATGATATTAATGGTTTTACCTAGACAACTAGCCTATGTTTAAGAAATAAGTAGTATTGAAAACATCACTACTACCTCAGATCTGTCAACAACGGAACAGAAAACATTAGAATGCTTGCGACATCTGGTGTCACATATCTATAAATACCTATCCTTATAAGATATCGCTTGAACTTCATATATTAACCAAGGTATAATTAACAAACCCCGAATTCATCTGTTCTGTCTTGGAATTAACGCGAAGGACATGTTCGATAACTCGGTTTCCTGCTGGGTTAATCGTATTATTTTGGATGGGAATGTGAGGTGGGATGGGATGGGAGTTGTCTTGTAGTTGATTTTTTAAAATTAAACCGTTCCTAACCGCTCGAAAAGCCGTTTAGTAGCTAGTAATATGACGATATAGAGACTCTGATTGAGAGAATAGTACAATAGAGGCAGTAGATACGTTTTTTCTTGTAATGCAGGAAGCATGCATCACATTTATGAGTGTGTTTTTAGTCAAAACAGTGCAATAATTACTATTGTTAATTTTTATGATACTCATTTTATAGTTTTGTAATTTGAAATAATAATAAAACATGATGATTATAAACGTTTATTGCTGACTTCTGTTTACAGTAATAATCTACAATATATTGGAAGCTATATTCACGTTTATTCCATTACATAGTATACAAATCCAGCTGTATATATGTTTAGAAAAAGAAGCATTAATTCCTATATACACTACCATAATCATTTAATTCCTCCTGTCTTAATGCCTTTAATCTAATATAAATTACAGTACAAAGCAAAAAGTGTTAGTACGCTCATGTATATTGATGACACCTAGTGGTCGCCTGGGTGATCTCAACTGATCCGTCCAAAACTATTATTTCGTAATATTAAGAAGCATATTCAGTACACGTAATTCGCAATCTCAACTTTGGCATTCTTTATATTAGCTACGATTTCTCATTCAATTCAAGTTTTTAATTAGCACCGTTCAGTTCTTTATCATCCAAACCACCTATAATATTCTTCAAAGATTTCTTAATTTCAGCAACTTTTACTTTATCTTTAATAGATGACAGAATATTTTCCATCTCTTCTAGTAGCTGTGGATCATCCGGTAATGTCCAGGATCTCTTTTTATCGGTACTGAAAAAATACTTAAATTACAGATACTCGTGTAGACTACATGTTCATTAACCAATTTTAATTCAGTAAAAACAATTATGAGGATCGACTGTGATGACGCTATACTGCATAGCCAACACACTAGCAGGCCTGTTAGACACTTTTTCAATGCACCAGTAGATTCATACATATAATAGAAATCCCTGGCTCCAAATGTAAAAATTGCACTAGTGGGAACCGGCAAATGAATCTGAAATTCTGGAGGTGTTTAAAAATTACCCAGTTCTATTTTATCACTAGAAAGTATATCGCGGGAAACACTGTACGCATTTCGCTTTTCCAGAGTATATTAAGGCGGGAAATGTTTGTGTTTCGTGACGTTACTCGATACTGAGATATGTAAGATATTGATTACAGTATATATTACTTTTATAGAACGAATTGCTATGACTAACGGTTTGATTTCCAGCACATACATACTTGGAACACATACTTAATGATTTTATTCCGTCCACTCCGAACCATACCAGATCCAATACCTAAAGCAGCCAATCCCCGATTGCGACTTGTTTCGGACGGGATAACAAATGACGGCAAAAAGGAACTGTAACGCTTGTGATTCTCGATCAATGACGGCTCGTCGCTATAGTTAAAAATAAAAGCAAAATATAATAACAATATTGTCCCTACCAGTAGCGTTAACTGGAGCGAAACTTGATAAATTTGATAAGACAGTTTAGAGAAATCAAGGAACTTATCGATACTATTTATAATTTTTATCGCATTGTTTAAAGCTTACAATACTGGAATATATCGTGCATGCAGTGCAAAATTAGTGCAAAATAATTACAAAGTATTGTTATGAACCATTTAAACATGTACTTATTAATAGCTGTGCAAGAGCAATAATTCCTTAATAACTTTTTAATAATAAAAGTGAAAGGCTGTGTATTGTGTTAGAGATAAACTTTTATTCTGGTTGCCTTGCTAGTTTAGCTTCAATCAGAATGGTTAATGAAAATAAATCTAAAATAAATAACTAATATAATTGCTATTGTTTTAAAATATAACACTGAATCGGTTTCTGTGTTTACTAGCTATGCATTTCAAGATAGGCAATAACTATGCAAGTAAACGGTATAGACAGTACAATTTAACAAGTACCATGAACGTGTTTTTACTGCCTTAAAAAACGTGTAGTAAGTATATTGCATAAAGTCTAAGATTTTATAACAGGAATTATTTGTAATTACCTTATGTGTCTTCTACCAGGATAAGGTAGTACAGCATTGCCAATGCCTAACGCTGCTAGACCCCGCCCCCGTTCACTTGATGAAAGGATAAAATACGGAAGAGAGTACAATTTCCTGAAATGATGAAACAGAATGTCAAAATGTAAAATCAATATAAAGTCTTAGGGTTTAATTGCGTGTAATAAAACAATAACGACAAAAATGTCTTGTTTCCAAGCCTTTTCAATTCTAGACTCGGGAATATTTGTGTAATTCGATCAGTTTATGTTCTTAAGAATTGGTACCTTGTCTTCAAAGTTTAATACCAATATTGAACGGAGGCTTCACGAATTTCTAAAAAATTATTTTCTTAATTTGCTGTGAAACACCGTCCCAGCAACCTGATATAAGCCAGTACTTTTCCGGTATTTCGCGTCAACCGACCAAAAGCAGTCAGCTGCATGAATCGGTCCTCCAGCTAACGGTCTCAAACTTACGGGTTCGGTAAGCTAATTGGTCCCCTCGCCACATTGTCTGCAGAATTCTTGTCTAAAGTTGATTTTGAATTGCTATATGACATACCGCTACTGATTTTTCTAAAATAAAAAGAAGGCTTTTTTTATAACATGAGTTTAGTTCCGCTTAGTTTGTTTCATAATCATGGATTAAGAATCAAATTTTTCAGATTATTTTATGAAAAGAAATTATCCTTCAGAATATCGATTTCAAAGTGAAAACGGGATAGAGACATAATATATATGAATTTGGTGCATACCAATACATCGAATTGTAGATTAAAACAACTTTCTCACTAGGTGGATTCAAAGGTAAATTATTAAATTCATCTTGATATCAATCCCAAGATGATTGTTGTAACACTTTTTTACTGACGACAAGTTGTCCAAACTTTGAAAACTACGGATGTGAAGACATGTATTGTTTATATATTTTTGAATCAAAATTTAAAAGATGTTTCGAAAACTTTTAAGTTTTAAAACTGAAAAGACTCGCTGTTAAATTTATTTATCAATTAAGTTTCGTAACACAGTATGTAACAATTACTAATACAAAAACTTCTAGGAAAGGTAAAGACTAATTTGAACTAATTAACATATTAAAATATAAATAAAATTTAGAAAAGTTCTATTTTAATATTATAAGTGTAAACTACACAGGTGTGATAGAAAATAATATAAGTTTTTAATGACTAGACAAATATTTATACGCCTATTCATGATTACATACAATAAAAGATTAGAAATTGCAAATTAGTAAGATTGAAGAATTTTATTGCCAATTTTGTACAATTATTGATTCTAAGTAAAGAGCTCTAGGCTTGTTTTATAATTATTATATAGTTATTTACATTATTTACATTATTTACATTATGTATTTAGGAACAATTTCAGAAAATAATTTCTTTTAGTTCGTAGCTTGTAATTTATTTTTTTAGAATTTGGGAGGGGAGCGAGCACATCGTGACAAGTTAGGGGCCCTGGGCAGGTTGGCCGGTCAGTTTTGTTATATCATGTTTAATAACAAATCTGTCATGCCACCACAAATGGGTCTTCGTTCTTATATCGAGTATGTTTGGAAACATTAAATCAGATTAAATTTTTTTCGTACTTACAGGGAACTGTTTATGTTTTTGTTAGTTTAATTTGTTCAATCCTTACCTTAAAGACACGGCCACAGTTCTACCGTTATATACATTGCACCAATATAACAACATCACGCCCGTTAATAAATTCATATTTAATTTCGTTATCTAAAAATGAAAATACACACAATAAAGTAAACTGAGTTGCAGCAATTCAAATAATATAAAATTTACTGTTAGCAAGTATATATATAATATACAGTACGCACATAAAGCCTTTGAATTACAAAAGGTACATGATGTATATAGTGCGGGACTAAAAACCCTTTCGATCCTTCCACCTTTCATATAGCGCATTCTCCTTCCTCATTTAGTGCATTATTTGATTGATTAACTGCACAGTATGCACGCGTATAGTTTAAATAATAACAAAGGTTCCGTGATATCTGAAATTATGTACCGTAACTGCATGTATTTTACATACGAAAACAGACTATTACTGCATAGTTTGTACTTTCGTTGAATTTTTGGTACAGCATTATCTTTTTCAGGAAAATATTTTGATCATTATTTATACGGGTATAAAAGAAATGTAAAATGATTAATTGATAATTTCAACAGTTACCGTATTTAATATCCTTGCTTACTACGATACTAAAATATTATCAAGAGTCGGCGTAAATTGACTAGAGAAACATTTGTTTAAAACATACTAACATATCCTCAAATACAATAATTACACTTGTTCATCCTAAAATGTCTAAATCTGAATATCCTAAGTTAATTGGTATATATAAACAGAATTTTGCGATGATTTTGAGAAAAATATATATGGTATATGCCATTTTGCCAGAGGCGGACACTGCTAGTTCAATTATGTTTCCTGGAATAATTTACATCAGTATAGATGATCATGAACATGGAGAAAATAAAATAATCCTTTATTATAAACCAAGTTTCTTCATTTTCCCTTCTACTGTTCTAACATTACAATTAACAATTTTATACAAAAAATCCACTAAAATATATTTAACTTTGTTTCACTTAAGGCTTATGTTGTATCCCTCGCCTTTGTCGCATTTACTAACCATGGACCATATCTGCATATTCAATTACACCTGTTTATTGAGAAAATAAAAAATACACTACATATTTGCACCTGACTTACCTGTGAGCACTTTGAGTTTGAAATCTACAATTTCACGGTCAACTTGAAACTTTATGTCCGTGTAGTACGCCACCACAAACTACACGTCATTAATTTGATACGTCACCACACACTTGAAACTTAATTAATTAGTATGATTTCTAAATATTTGCATATTCTAACTAACAAATATAATCTGTATCTTTCTCATATTAGCGCCCAATTGTATTTCCGTTATATAATTTTTAGATAAGACAAGTATAACATTTCCATTATCATGGTTAACCTTTTGATTTACCTATGTAAGATACATAAAAATATAATTAATGATCGCAAATTTATTATTTGATCGTAATGTTGTGAAATGTTATTCCCCGCTGATTCATTTTTGTCTCAAGTTGTGTTTGTTAGTAACACACTGTTTGTTAAACACTGCAAAAACTTGAAAATGTTATTGGCAAAATACAAACACCAATCCCCGGCTGCACAAGGAAGGAAGAGTACACTTAAATGCATGAAATGATCTCACAACAACGCAGACTTCATTATTTTCGGAGAATCTTCGTTTTCCATTGGATAAAGAATTCATAAAAGATGATATCTGACGAATGAGTCTAATGCAATAAAGGCGCGACAAAATTCCAATGGGCGTCTTACGATTGATTTTTTTTCACCATAAATATTTACATATCTAAGTCAAATAACTTCAAGATATTATAATTAACTTCGATATTATTTTAATATTTTGGTTACTTGTAAATATTTGAATTTTTCAAAATAAAATTATATAAAAATATAAATAAAAAATTAAATCAGTAAGTCTGAAAAAGCAGTTTGACCATGCTAGTAAATTAATTCCGTCATGTTTTTGCGATGATCTGTCTTGTCAACAATTAAATTAATAATGAAAACTTTCTAAATCATTTTAAAAAGTAGGTCAATAATAAGATCACGAAACGTTTGTACTTTCATTACCTTTGACCCCGGGCCTTTGACAAGCAATGTTCATATACTTTTTAGTACAGACCTGCATAACCATCGGGTCCACGAACTGCAAACTCTTATTCTTGCGCCTGGTTCACCCCATATATGGATTCATTTTCGTGTTTATGTAGACGCCCCTGCGCGCGTAAGTGCACGAGTCCGGATATCCCTTCGTGGTTCAAACAAAATATACCAGGACACAGTGGTTTGATCGAGTAGACGGAAGTAGAGTCGTATGGGATCGAGATAACAGGTGCGTAAATGAGGATTGACGGTTCGTGCATACGATGGTTAGACAGGCCTGATATATAGTCATAAGTAACATGAAACTATAAAACAAATGATGAAATGAGTGCATTGATGTGCCGCGAATTATTGTTTTGTTCAGCATAAACGAGCAATTTCCTGTACGCATGCAAACTTAAAAATGATTAAATGTCAGATTTATTAGGAATTGTTACATGTATTTTAAAGTAAGTGCTAGTATACTATTACTACTCTCGATTCATGATATATGCGCGCATGTCTATAATATCAGTCTATAATATCTATAAAAAAGCAAGTTTCCTAAATAAGAAAATATACCTTGAAGCATGTAATGCGGTGTATAAAACAGAACATTTTCAAAAATTAAAATATATTTAGTGTTATCCCTTTTTTAGATTTCATTTTATTTCATATCTAACGATGTCTCTACAAATACAAACTAGAATTTTATAAGTTATTAAAATAAGTTATTTTTTAATCATCCTTGAGGATCATATGTTAATATTCTCCGACAATCCCAGCTCGTGGTTTAAAAACATTTGTAAATATTTGTCTGCGGTAAAACACAGGAAGCGACTCTATTGCTTTAACGGAAAAAGCTCTTTGATGAGGTAGAACATTTATATAGTAAATTCTAAATCTGTAGATTAACAAATAAATGTAAGAAAAAATTAGGTGCAAAAGCATTATTTAAAAGTTTGTTCTGGTTCAATCAAGATAATTTTAAAATCTTTGGAAACGAGTTACACGTAGTCAAATTTTCCTTGCTTAACTCTAGCTGTTTATTATGATTTAGATATAAAAATTGCTTTTATTGCAAATCCCTTTTCAGTAATAAGTGAAATTTTAGATTTAAAATTAAGTTATTTTTAACTAATTAGTAAACACCACACTCCAAAAGTAACAAATTTAAATGAATAAATCCAAATAGCCGGTATCTGTAGCCGTGAGATACGGTAGGTAAATATCAGGATATTTCTATCGTGTGATGATCAGCGTGTTGATTTCATTATACATATATTTGTACTATACACTGATTGCGATAATAACTTGACGAAGAATGATTAGTTTAGACAGCAATTAAATTGTCAAATATTGATTCAGTTGACTAAGACTCTTCAAGTCTTTAAGACAGGTTTTTGTTTCACAACAGAAAAGTGATTGTTTTATAAAAACCATCGTTAAAAGCCAAATTGCCACACATTTCCACACATTTCCACAGGATATTTCCTGTGATTTCTTAACTTAAATTGATTTGCGGCTCGCAAGCAATTTTCTTAGAGGTATGCAATACATAAAATATATTTGATAATTTGGATTCTTTTTTTAGATCACATATTGATTCAGCTACTTCTAATGATTTTTTTGGGAACCGTTTTTTTTTTGGTTGTTAATTTTTCAGAAAAAACTTCCCGTTTAGGGGTACCTTTTTCAGCAAAGACCCCCGGTTAGGGGTGGTATTTTGATCCTCCACTTCCCGTTTAGGGGCTTATTTTGCACCGTACGGACGAGCATGGGTACCCGACTTTTTTTCAAGTGAGCCCCCCGGGTATAGGGGGGTTTTCGCGAGCAGCGAGCATTGGGACTGTTAAGTCCGAGCAGCCAGCATTGTCTTAATCTGTTAAGTGCGAGTATAGTGAGCATTGTCTTTTGGTGACCATTTTTTTTGTTTGTTTCTCTTTTTGTCAACTTTTTTTTCTTACTTGTCGATATTTTTTTTTGGCGACAGTTTTGCTTGTCGTTTTTTTTGGCAACCGTTTTTTTGTTGTTAATTTTTCTTGTTAAGTGCGAGCATTGCCGATTTTTAAGTGCGAGCATTGCACCTTGGGGTACCCCCTACCCCCCTCATAACTAACCACGTGATAGCACTCATCAAAAGCAAGTTTCAATGTAGCCACACTACCAACACAACACGGGGCCATTAGCATGCATACATTCTAAAAATCTCGATTTGTTACAATCACGCCATCATCCATCCTTATAGCCGTACCTCTCTGTTCAAGCACACCACCAAGTTGCCACAACATGAAGATATTCCACGCCATTAGCTACCTAGACATCATTGGCGCATCACTAACCGGCGCATTTTTAACCATAGGGCTCCAGCTATATACTATCAAATTGCATGCACTATATATGTCATCTTCGCCAACAAATAGTCGACATAGCAACCGGGACACAGCACTATCCAACCTCCATTCAGTCTGTCGCAAAGTTAACGTCATAATGGACACCCATCATTGTCTTTCCAAGTCGGACGTCCACGCGCATTTGGGCCCCGAGATGTTTATTTGGCCTGCCCGCCATTTCAAAGAAAATCGTGTGTGCTCGCAAAAAATACAATAATTTCAATGTTGGAATTTTTGGTTTATAAATACATGATAATGATAACACACCATTTCCAAAAACCTATTTTTTTATAACACGATAATTTTTACAAGTCAGAATTTTACGGGAAAACACTCTTCATTCATGCCCCTGTATCTCCATCACTTTTTAAAAACCGCTGCATAATTTTTTATTCGTTAATGCAATTTAATTTTTCCTTGAGTAGTGGTGACAATCTGTTTCCTCTATTGTAATAAGCGTTACTCTTGTCAACAGCTTTTCGTACGAATTCTACTTTTAATTTAGTTCTAAGCTAACTTTGTGGATTCTGATGTAGTATAAGTAGTTTTCATTCTATTGACTGGGAAGCTATATTCTATGCTTTAAAATTCTTGTTTGTGATTTGAAATACAAAAAACTAACAAAACAAATTATAACTAGATAGCCTTTTAGCAAAGGCAATGATGGGAACTGATTTTGACTTTTATAACCTCTAATAACCACCTCAGATGAGTATGCCGTGCCAAGCGTTTCAAAATTATAGTATTGTATTGTAGAAAAATGTTATGAAAATGCATTACTTTTGTCAATTATACTATGCTTTTCCTTACTTTTATATATAAAGTTGAAGACATTTTGAAACGAACGGCACGTTAACTTGCCAATTGTTTCAAAATAGTATTGTAAAAACATTACTACTGTTTAATTTTGAAACGCTTGGCACGTTACCGAGCCAAATGTTTCAAAACAAAGAATGCATTGCAATGTAGGTCCCTGACGTGCCAAACGTTTCAAAAACCCTGATAGGGTGCGCCAAGTGTTTCAAAATTCAGTCATTAGATTAATGTATTGCAATGTCAAGTAACGTGCCAAACGTTTCAAAATACATAGGGTGCGCCGAGCGTTTCAAAATTATTAGAGTAACAGTAACGCTCGGCGCACCCTACGGCACGTTACGGACATTGCAATACATTACTTTTCTATACATTACTGTTACTATAATAATTTTGAAACGCTCGGTGCACTCCCGGGGGGGTACTCAAGGTTTTTTGACTACGGGGATGTGCCACGGAACCCAATCCAAAATTTTAGCTTGTGGTAG
>JAOXYB010051834.1:0-26229 GCA_028565635.1 Phoronis ovalis
CTCAGCCTCCACTCCACTCAAACATAGATGATATAAGCTTATTTTATGTTTATTTTTAGATTCGCGTTGGGGGGGGGGGGGGGGGGGGGGGGTATACATTTCGTAGTAGTCTGTCTGTGTATATTCCCCTAAACAATGAATGGTCATATCTTTGTTTATTTTTGCAATAATATAAGCAGTTCTTGATCTTAATCTACTTTTGCATATTAATTTCCAAATAAATGACAAATAATTTGTTTATTAGCTTTGCCCATGTGTAGTTGTTCTTTTATTTAAACTGAATATCCCTTAAATAATCAAAGAAAACCCAAGTCACATAACCATTACACCAAAGTTACGGACACCCCTATTAATGGTATGTTCCAGTGATGTTTAGGGTTATGGTAAAGTTAGAAGATGAGGTTAGATAGTCAAGCTCAGATAGCTGAGCTACAGGGTTGATTACCTTGAACAAATTGGACATATCGTATGCAGTTTTATTGTTTTAAACAAACAAAATAGGTAAGTTTAAGTTACACATTCTGTTCATATTTTGAACTCTAGTGGTAATCATTTCATTGAATCCTACCTTCATTGTTACTGGGGTTTTAGTTTCCTGTAAACAGTTAATGATGCTTAAAAATAGCCTGTGATTTACTTGTCCTAGTATTTTGGTTTCAGAAAACTGGGGAGAATTTTTGTCTTCAGTAATTGGTATTCAATGAAGCTTTCTGCAGTTTCAATTTTTTTTTTGTACCTGATCCATAACCCTACAGCAAGCTGGAACTGCCATAATAGTGTCATGCATTTTAGGCCTTATAGTTTAAGTAGTTTTGATGCCTTAGTAGGACTGGCATAAGTTTTAATGAAAAAGAATACTAGAATACTCTACAATATTAATTCATCTCCAATGTAATTTTGTTATGTTCATATGATACAATGCTAAACCCAAAATACAAATTATATTCACATTTTCATCATTCTCCAACTTTTACTATTTCTAAACAAATAAACATCTGCCCAAACAAAATTGTGATTTTTGTGTATCACTACCATTTCTCTTGTTTTAAAAATTGAAACCGTTCATTTAATTTTTGGCTTTGCTTGTGACTCACAAGTGAAGGAACTTCCTTATCTAAAAACTTTATCAATGCAGAAAAATAATCATCTTATAATTAAATTAAGTGACATATATATGTAACAGAATTATGTTAACTTCCCAAAAAATTATGTATTTATATGTAGAAAATTACATAAATTTATTGTCACTTATCCTTGTTCTTTGTTAGCTTTCTTATACCATGATATTAACTATGTTTTAAAATTAACTAAATGCTCATGAAAAGTACCTAAATTTTGGTTTCATGAAGAACTGATAATAATTTTGTACTAAAAATAAACAAGTGTTCTTGAAGGATAAAGCTTATTAAATGTTGGGAATAAAAGTTGGATAAATATGAAATGTCTCATGAGGTAGTGTGATCTCTCTGTACATACATTTTGTGAACGTGCCTTTGAATATCAATTTAATATGTCTGTATCCTCTAGGCCTCGTCTAAAATATCCTCATGTCGAGTTTGGTCACATGTTTTCTTGGAATTATTTTTGTCTTTTCAAAAAAGATTCAAAAACTTTGTGGCGTTGGAATCTACAGGTGTTGCTGTCTGTGAACTCATATGTTTAATGAGTCATTTCAAGTGCATAAATAAGATGTTAATGGCTTATATTTCATAAAAATGTTAGCGATAGTTATCAAATCTCAGTGCTAAGATTTTTATCTGTAAGCATTAAGCAAAAAATTAATCAAACTAAAACCTTTCGGACACGAATTGTTGAATCTGAAACCAGTAGTCGTGTCATTTTAATTTGTTTAAAATGTTATTCGTTTTTGTGAAGATGGCAGTGTGTAATTAAAACTTAATTAGACTAAAGTTTGCATATGTGTATGACAGTGAAGTCGCATTGTCATGTAAGATTATATAGAAGATATGGTTCAAGAACCTGGTCATGACAATAAGCTGTGTGAAAAAAGACGAAAGTGTTGTATAGTTTTGCACTCTGATCAATTTGCAAGAGAAATCCATCACATATTAACCGCATCATAGTATGTAAAAAAAACCCTGATTGTTTGCTAAATTTCTCTCGCAGTAAAAAGATTTTATTTTAAACAGTCAGTTAGTGTATGTGATTAATCCTCTGAAAATACTGTATGCATCATTTCAACATTCAGTTATTTGAAATGGATTTAACTTTTGTAATGGTTACTGCACAGTAAAAAAGTAAATATTAAAAAAAATAGCAAATATTAGTCTTATAGCCTTTTTATTGAGCAAACAAAATTAGGTTATATTAGAATTGACAGCTTTTAAATTCTACGAAAAGTGGTTACAAGTGAACAGATAATTTAAAAAAAAAAATTAAAATGGCCTTAGGTACCAAAGTTTTAACACATTTTAGCAAAAATAAAAGAACAAAAACGAGGACCTAAATTTGGATTTAGATATAGTGAAGCTTATCAGAATCAAAATTATTTTGTTCAGTGTTATTAAATTATTTATATGAGAAATATTTATAAATCTTGTTAAGACCAATTTCAAATTATGAAAACTGCATAAATTAAGAGGAACTTTGTAGTAATCATGTTATGTTATTAGTATTTATATAGTTAATGTTATTCTATCTAGTGACATGATTATTTGAATTAATATTTACATCCAAAATGTATAA
Source organism: Phoronis ovalis (assembly GCA_028565635.1). Taxonomy (NCBI): domain Eukaryota; kingdom Metazoa; phylum Phoronida; family Phoronidae; genus Phoronis; species Phoronis ovalis. The sequence continues at coordinate 2,707 of JAOXYB010051834.1, forward strand.
ACTCTTTCCTTTAAATGTGATTATGCATTCCCTGGTGAACTTGATTAGGAGAGGATTAGAATTTTTTTGTTAGTACTGATACCATGTTAGTGTAAATTGCATACCAAAAGTAGTTTTGTAACAATTTTCTTGATTTCTTAAAATTTTATGATGTATTATTTAGACGAAACAAGCATACGTTTTAAAAAATGTTGTAGCATCTTATAAGCTACTAGGACAAATTTATAAAATGTATTGCTCATCCTCTACAAGACAGTAATGATATTATTGTCCGCTCTTATAGCAGTATCTTTAAGATGTGTACATAGTTTAAAAGCAACTTAACAACAAAGTTGCACAGAGGAAGTTAAAACAGTCTACTACAAGAGAAAATATCCTCTTTCAGAAATTCGAGGATCAGCCATTAACAAAATATTAACAAATTTTTTTTATATTATTTAAAAAGTAATATTTGCTGAGAAGAATTACAAAACTAAAAAGACTGTACACCAAATGTTTGGCTAATAGTGCTACCATTCTTGATGTTTTGAAATATTAAACTGTAATATTACCCATTACAAAATATTTTTCTATAGAAATGACTGTACTTCTGTTACCTCATTATTGTTAGTATGCTGCTCTTAGCTATGGTGGTACCTCAGATGATGCAGAATCATCCCATTCGCATAAAATTGTTTTATGTATTGAAAGCTTAATTTTAAAAGAAACTTATCATAGCTATCATCATAAAAAATTTAGGAACGTATTTGTTGATAATGGAGTCGGATCGAAGGTTTAAGGCATTATGTACAATGGGTTAGTGTACTGTGCTGCAAATCTATTGAAATTAAGTTTTAAAATAATATATAACGACATTGATTTTCTTATTTATCTTTGTAAATATAATGTGTATCATCAGTAAAAAAATCCATAATCCAAAAAGCATTTTACAATTATCTGTCCTGCATATTTATACTAGTTTGTTTTAACACCTTTGTTTCTTTCACTATCTTAAATCCTAGACTTGATAAATATTTTCATAATTTTGTATGTTCATTGTCTTTGAAGTGCAAACTGATACCAAATGTCAGCTCGTTAGTCAATTTCCCAACATGGTTATAACAAAAAAAAATATAAAAGCCCTCAGTTTTAATTGCCTAAACTTGAAATAATGCTGATTTTAAAATATCTAAAACCAATACTTTTGAAAGAACGAAGAGCTGTTATGCTTGTAAAATGCAACATTTCTCCAAGACATACAGTCTACAAAACATATTTCTAAAACAAAATGGTCTTATTAAAGATTACTGCAGATAATGGATATAATTTTTTGAGATTATGCAAAATATTTTTTTAGCTGATATTGGTACCACTAATAAATGAAGGCCATTATCTGTGTTACCAGGAGAACCTCCTGGAGATATCTCCCTAATTTTTAACCATTCGAATAAACATTTTGATATTTCATCCAAATGAAAGAACAATTGTTAACATTCATTGGATAGGTAACTTCAACACTTTTCGAGATTTTAAATTTACCTGTTCTTGTGACAGACCTTCTTTTTAAAGGTTTCGTAAGATACCTTGTAAATGGGGAAATCTGGCCAATCACTGAGCTGAATGAAAAGACAGCTTTGTTTGAATAATTGTTACTATTGTTCATGGCTATCTGAGTATATCTAGCAAATACCACACACCAGTTTGTGTAGTAGCATTGAGTCATAATTGTATTCATAGTTTTCAGCATAAATTATTTTAATCTGATGTGGTTTTTATTTCAATAATTATTTTCATTATGTTGCATTTCTTTAGCAGGTACAAGCCATAATGATATGTCTAGACTGGATTATAAACAAAATAAAATGCCATAGTCCTGTAACCCTGTTAGTTTTTGTCTTAGTTATCTGTAATCATCTTAATATTAATTGTTGCCCTGAAGCTAAACTGTTTTTACACTACACACATGTTTTTAACTATTTTCCACTCAATAAAAGTTATAGAAAAGTACAGTATTGTTGTACAACTATGGAGAAATTAATAGCCAGAAAATTTGGTAAACCACTTATGAACAAAGAAAAGCAACTACTTTTGTTTTGATACCTTTTCATAATTGTTCAAGCCCTTGCATTTATACTTAAAATGCAAAAGTGGCATGTTATCAATATTTCTCAGTTATACAGTCCAGTAAAAAATTTAATAATCCTAGCTGTATTGTAGGTATTTTGCATGTCCTCTTGGCACGCTTGTCAAATAAGGTTTCGAGTGCTCTCCACGAAAACTAATTTTAGCTCCACTATTATTTTCTAAAATTAATAAAATAACGCCCGAACTGGTAATATAAAGTAAGCTCTATAAATCATTAAAAAATGCTAGAAATTATGAAAAGAAAGTTTATTTCTTTTCTAGTTTAAACTGACAGTGGGCGACAGGGAAATTTCATGCTCCAAAGACTTCATGATTGATGAGTGTATGTGCTAGTATTTTGTGGCTTAGTGAATTGCAATGTGTACCTATTGCCCCTCCCATTCTGAATAAATAGTGGGAAATCTCCACAAAGACTATAAATTTGTTTTAAAAAAATCTTTGCAGTACACAAGAAAAAATCTGTTGATATGTAATAAAGTACCTGTAATATCCTGAATTCTGTTCAGGTGATTAGTAATTTCAATTTTGTTTACTCATCCCAGATTATAACCTGAATTCTGTTTGGTTGTAAATTTACCTTTATAAGATAAAATCTTTGTTCCACAAAGAGTTTTTGTAAGCTAAGATTTCTGTCAGTTTTTGGTTTGTTATTATATATTACCATTATATTTGACAAATGATTTAAAACAAAATTTCAGAACAGTTATACTTTTTAAAGCAATTACACCTTTTCCTAGGTTCATAAATTACTGTCTTTAAAACCTATAATTATCCACAGTATTTTCCGACCTTATTAATTTTAAAGTCTTTTCATAATTTTTCAAATCAAATTTAAAGTGATTGGCAGGTGTTTTTTTGGCACACTATAGGCTTGTCAAAAAACTTTTGACAATAAGCGCTTGCAATTATCTCGTTGGTTTTAAAAATTATGTTCATCTTTATTGTTAATATTGGTGGTTATTGACCAATCTAGAAAAATAATTTTATAAGTACTGTTACAAATACAACTGGGGTTTCATTCATGATTGTATTCTCTTGATATGAAATTGAACAGGATTTTACTAAAAATATGACAACAACAAACTGGAAAATAGTGAACTCTCAAAACAGGATCTTTAGTATATAACAAGAAAATTGCTTGGCGGAACCTCAAACATCAGTACCGAGGAATTATTGGAGTTGAAGAACTTGCAATCAAGCTTTGGTAGTTGCTAACTACACATGCCTAAGTGTGGTGGGGAAACTTTAACCAGAGTAATAATCATTATGTTCCTTCTTATTTCATTGTTTTATTATATTTTTTTTCAACGAAATGGTTGTATTTGTATTTATTTCTTTACAATTTGTGTATTTTGTTTTTTAAATAATAAGTGTTGTTTTCTTCGGTTTGGATAAAATGTTAAACTTTAGAAAATTGGTAGTAAACACAGTCACTTCTATATTCAAGCTTAGCTAAAAAAACAGCAAGAAAAATGGGTATTCCTGTACTATTACGGACAGAATGTAATTTTTGGACTAATATTGATGTTAAAAGTCAGTTTAGTTCTTGGAAATACCACACAGCTTTATTATTTTTCATTGTGAATTGGGTGTCATAATTATTTACCAGCAAGTGCAAACCTTTTAGATAATCAACTGACCATTACTAAATGTGTGGTTTGCAGTCCAGTGAGCATATCTTATTTCTTGATTAAAAAAGTGTCATAATTATAGTCCAGCAAGGCTAAACACTGATGGCCAAATGACTACCTGTATATCTTTATTTGAGCATCTTTTACTATGTGTGAATGATAGCGCCATAATTATAGAGCCTTAAGGACAAACATTTGGCCAAGACTCAATGGGACTATAGAGTTTGTGAATCAGCAATAGTTAATCAACTATAATTTAGCACAGTTGACTTACCAGACAGTAATTACCACTATTAAAAGTAAAATACCTTTTTAGATAATTTATTTAACCCTAAGCATGAAAATATTGTACAACTTATTAGTGTTCACTTGCATATGCTGTGAGCTTACATAACATTTTATTGCCTCTGAAATATGTATACTATATTTTGTATCCCTGTAAAATATAAAGCATAACTGATTACTATTAAAATTATCCTAATGTATACAAAAAGGCTGGAAAAACCGCCTATGTCCTTAATCTTTTATTTTGCTGTACAAATACGCTGTTGTGTCGCTAATTATATTCAAGAGAGTGTATGAAAGATATTTAATTTTATCCAAATAGGTGTTCGGTAACCACAGTTTTGTATCCTATTTATAGTGACCGCGGGATATGGAACTAGACAGGTGATATACCGTCTATGTAATCAGGAGAGTGGTAAGTGTATATTGTGAGTGTAAATGATGATTGTCACCATAAAGCTGCAATGAATGCACTTGCACCATATTTAGTAACTTTATTGGCTGCAATATATAAAGTATAAGGAAAGGGATTTCTCAATATTGGTTAGGGTGTGATGACAATTTTATAGAAGGTCTAATGTCACTAAGCAGCTCCCTGTACACAAAATCATGGAGGGATATTGTACTGAAGTTTTTCTCTTCAGGATATTCTTAATGGTATCGTCATGTTTCCTTTTTAGAGACACTGCAATATTTCTTGCTTTTAATGCTCACAATAATTTCTTACTTCTTATTAATTGCCTTTAATACTGTGTATTATAGAGTCCCTGTATTGTAAAAAATGATCCTAGACCTTAATGTGATTATGAGTAAATTGTAATTATAGTATTAAGTCTGCTAGACATCAATGCTCAAGACAGGTGTGTATAAGGTGATTGGATTAAGAGGATTAGTGGTAAGGATGGTAATGAAGCCTCATTATTGAAAATGTGAATAAAGGGAAAGTAAGATATAAAAGATAAGTCATAGCAGTTGCTTTTTTCAGAATATTGTTTTTATGAATGCAATGTGCAAAGTTAAAACAGTATGTTAAGCCATAATTGGAAGTTTAATCTCTGGAAAAGATGCTTTCAGTGTTTTCGGGGCACATGAAACTATTAGCAGTAACTTTCCAATTATGCTTCCATTAAACTTAATGAAGGTAGTTTATTCATGATATTGAGCAATTATTAACAGGCACTTGAAAACTGTTTCAATAGTTTTGGTATTGTTTTGAATGTGCATTTTATTGAAAAAGGAAAGCTTGCCTTAGATTGAGGATAATAAAGTGTAGTATTTTCATAACAACACTTTGAAATAATGTTGATTTGTTGAGGTTATAAAGTCACTATACTAATAGGAGTATGTGGTTTTGGTGATAAACTTATGCTAAGAAAGCTTGATGTTGATGATGAAAAAATGCTATGTCCTTAAGGGAACATATTGTGCTTGTTTAAAGTATAAATCCTATGTTATTTTTCAAGAGGATTAAAACCTTGTCAGCTCAGACACACTGGCTATAGTCCTATTGATTAAAGTGTGAGAAGAAACACACTTCAGCAAAAAATGACATCTTTTAGTTGTATAAATTTCATAAGTTGGATAGTGGTAAGTTTTATGTTGTTGTTTGTTTTTTAGTGCATCACCTTGTTTTGGATACGGGACAGCATGCTTGTGTAATAAGTATATATTTTTTTAACATTATTTCAGTAGTAATCTTGTGAGTACCATTATTATGAACATATTTCTCCTGTCTTGTTTCATCAAGTGTACACATTTTGCTGCCGTGTCCTGTTCTTTATTGTAAGCAGTTTCAACAGTAGGTGGACATTGTTTTATTTGTGGTATGAAAACATTACTGATATCTGATTCTCAATCACTTTATGTCATATTACCTGGGTAACCTTCTATGGATACTGCGTTTTGGAGTGCAAACTTTGAAAATTGTTAAGTATGTTTAATTGAAGACATGCTACTCTTGATTTTTTTGCTTACTTATACATTTTAATATCTTCTTAAAATATTTGATTTTGTTTTTTGCTATAATCTAAATACTCTGAGGTGATTAACTAACTGAGACATTAATGGTTTGTGTTTTAACATATAGAAGAAACTTGCTAAAGCATATTTGATTTGTACTGAGGTATATAGAATAAGCTAAACATTTTTTTAAATCCTTGACAGAAGTTTTGTTTGAAATCCATTAGATAGGACCATGTGATTAGTCTGGACAAAATAACGGATTTTGTGTAACTGGTACTTATTAAAACAAATGAATAAATGTGTTTAAACTTGAATACAAACGGAAAATTGTCGTTGTCATCCAAAAGAGCTATAAAAAGAACTCAAAAAAATTAATACATATTAGGAACTTGTTTATATAGTAAACTTTGGAATTTTATGCACTTGAAAATAAATATTTTTTACTTCTGAGTTGTATATGAATTTTGAGAAATGCCAAACTTATGAAAAAGGGAGCTATAGATTTTTTGAAATCATCCGAACAGGCCTCTCAAGTCATCACAGTTTTAAAGTAAATTTTGCATATCTTATTAAATCTTTTCATTTGTTTACTTATTATGTCATCAAATGAAGGAATGTTAGAAAGTGAGTGGCTGCCAGCAAACAAATCACTGTCACATAAGTACATCACCATAATCACTAAGCAAATGATAAACCTCTTTTAGTGAAGTAATTTGGAACTGAAAATATTCTTAAATTATTTTTAAATTCATATATTTTTCATAATTTCTCAAAAATTTGGCATTCCTTAAAAAATCGTACACTATTTAAATTGTTAAAATTCATTCTTTGTTTATATAAGTATTTCACACAAATCGTATATATCTTTTTATTTGTGCAAGACCTTGTGTTATGAATAATTTATTGTTTAATAAAAAAAAAACTGTTCTCAAACTTTATTACTCATTCTTTGCTTTGCATTTGTTTTATATATCCTAGGTTTAATTAAGAAAAAATTGCTGGTTTCTCTGCTGTCGAAAATAAATGATTTTTTCTGCCATTTTTCTCTTCCATACCTTGTGTCTCTCAGCTCCTGTTAGTAAATGTTATTAAAATACTGCCTTCCATCTCTGATCTCTTATTGGTAAATGTTAATGAAACTTCAAATATAACAAAACTTCTGATTGGTATCTCCCCTATCCTAGTAAATAAATTGAACTTTTATGACATTTTAGAAATATTTGTGTGTAGAGAAGTGCCCTTAGTTTACTGACAGTTTTATTGCAGTTGTTATTTTAAGTGGCTGATTTTTAATTACTTAAACTCCAGTTTGGCAACTCACAATAAATAAAACTTTTCCAGAGGAAAGTTATTTTTTCTTTACATTTATGCCAATGTAGTAACCAGGGGTCATGTCAAACTGAAATTGCATGCTTTTTTAAATTGGCTAATTTAAATGGTTTTACTATAAAATGCTATTCTGTACAATTTTCTTATTCATAAAAAGCTTTTTCTTGTTTTCTTACTTTTTTGTAAGCTTCAGTGATAAACATTATGAGCAGGCTGTCAGAGGAAATTTACTTGTGGCTTGATTGACCTGGAGACAGGAAAGTGGCTTTACTCTAAGTGAATACAATGAATAAGGCTCCTTATATACACAAAAAATGAATGCCTTGTGGTTATAGTCCCTATGCATTCACAATATTAAGTGAAGGATAAAAGCCAATGTCAAAGGTCAAATTTGTTCTTTAATCTTGTGCTGTGGTGACTTGGAGGTTACATTTTATATTGCGTGCTTGCTTGCTCTGTCTCCATGAAATTACTGTGAACAGAATTTAATCTGTGGTATTTGATAGATTTTGTATTTGGGGATTATTAAAAACCTTGGATTCATAGAGTGACGTAGTGAGTTTGGTTTTTGGAGCAAGGATGAAATAGATATTGAGTCATTAACCTGGCGTCTTGTTTGTGTTAGTGAGAGAAGGTGATTTCAAAATATATTTTCAATTAGTTGGATTATACTTAAACTTCTGGCTATACACAAGGACATCATGTGAGATTTAGTGATGGTTTTCATGGATTTGTGAAGGAAACCTGAAAACATTTTCAGTGGTTTGTGTCTATTGACTTGTCATCTCTTTATTTATCATGAAAGGGTTCTCTTTATTGAATGGTGTTTTGTAATATCTGCATGTTGGTGTTTATTAAATCACCGTGACCAAAGACTATATAATTGAACCACACTGGTAGGAAAATGAGTTATATTTTCGGCTAGTTTTTGTTTAAAAGTAATGGTGGAAAATAATTTTTATATCAGGCTGATCGAGGAGTTTGACTGTGTACCAAAAGCTAACAATTAAACTCAAAATCTTGCTGTTATAATATCCTTGTTGTTACTAAAAGGCATCTGTTCATGTAAGAAGAACATGTCTAAACTCATTATTAGTGAGCTAAAACTTGGAAATGTGAGGCTATATATTACACATTGATAGGACAATGACACTATCAGTCCTTCCTAGAAATCTTTCCTGTCAACAAAAAAGACATAAATAATGTTTGGTTATTCTAGTCATGAATATAATATTGTATTTTTATTAAAAATGAGAGTAATCTTTTATACCTTTTCGCAGGTAAAAAGAGTTTGTTGTGAAGATCCCACAGAAAATAGCTCATCACCCCTGTGTGCAACAGAACCAACTGAAGTGCCAATCGAACAGTAAGTATTGAATTCTTTTAACTCCTATTATATTGCAAGTAAGGTGTGTGTTTCTTAGAAATTTTTTTAAATTAATCATAAGAAAGAAGTATCTTTTTTATGAATCTGTGACATTTATATGGTATGGGTCAAAGGAATTTGACCGCTGTTCGATGTAAGTTGATTCCGACACTCCAGACAAACCTCCCCTCTTCACCTCCCATGACCTACCAAGAGAAAATTACAAAAGAATACCTTATACACAATCTGTATATAGAGTACTGTTTACTCTCAATTCTTATACTATTTACTGTGTGTTTATATTCTAATCAAGTTGTGTTTGTTTCTTCTTAAAGCTACATTTCTTTTTGACACTGAGAGCTTTGATGTTTATAGAAAAAGTTTCTTTTTAATTCCCTTACACTATGGTTGTTTACCAAACTAAAATTAAAATGATTGGTCAAAAAGTCATGTGGCAGTTGATGATTGTTTTTCACTACTTCGATTATCCAATCAGTCTGTTCCCATTATAACTTTCTTTACATAAGTTATTAGTCAAAAAGTAACATTGCAATTAGATAATTTTAAGGTTAGTTGCATCTGGGAATAATGTCTTTTTAAAAAACCCTATAGTAATTGAGTTGGCACAGCACTTCTGCAGAAATCATTTGTGCTGCAAAACTGTTGTAACTTATTTTTTCTGACTTTGTTTTAGACTTTATAATCTGCAATTGACACTTATAATTTTTACAATATTGCAATTCATGTATGTATCATGTCTTGTGTTTTGCACTCTAGAATATTACTTTTTAAAACAAATAAATTTATAATTTTTTTTTGCAAAGGTATTCAAGGGAATTGTGTTCATAAATTGAAATGCTTACTTAAAAGGTGTACTAACTATTACCAAACTATGCAGTTTAAAAAATCATATGAAATGATCCATGCTTGTTAAATTAAGTTGATGGTAGTCTATTAAAAGACCATAGATGACCTGGGCTTTATAAAAGAATTTGTCAGGTGAAACCAAATTTGATTTCTACCTATATTAGTTTTTCTGACAGATTGTCAGTTGAATTCTTTTTTAACTTGCATGAAAGGATTTTATTTGGAATTTATTGCTTCAGGGATTCTTTCTTATCATATATTGCTTTAGATAAAATTGCATTTTATTAAACCAGCTTTGTGTAATGACTTTATTTCCCTAAGTAGATATTTTTTTAACGTTTTTCACAAATATTCTAGATTTTTTACTAAATCTCGGTCCAAATTACAATGGGGATCAGGGGATGATTTCGGTGAACTTTTTTGTTCTTTTTGGCTGACAGATCACAATATTTTTTGAAAAATTTATGTTACTAATGAAGGTAAGATAAAGGTTTTTTCAAATGTATTTAGACTGAAAATGAATAAATACAAAAAAAAATAACTTTAATATTTGCCAACAAAAACAAGGACTTTGAATAAATTTAAGACAGAATGGTAAACACTAACGTGTAACAAAATTTGGGACAACCATCTTCCGACTGGAGCTTAAAGGCTACGCAATTTTGTACAAATTTAAAATGATAGGAGTTATATCTAATTTTGAGTGTTCAGTATTTTGAACTTCTTTGTACTTGCAGTATGAGAACAGACATTATTTAATGTATGGCTGTTATTTGTTATCTTGAAGCAGTTTGGATGTTACATCATTGCCCCTAAGGCTTAGTGAGATTAGTTGTGCACACAGTTCTCTATTAATTACCATTACCAATTAATCTTATCAATCCATCAGTTATGTATAGAGGATTTATAAACAGGTTACTGGGAGTATTATAAAGGCCTCTCACAGACACATTGCTGGTCTAGTTTACATATATCCATTATAATTATTTTATTTCAAAACATTGTGGAATGAAAAGTGTTAAAAGTATTACTCCTGAAGATCAATGAAAGATATTCTTATAGGTACACAATCCATTTTGCATAGCTTATTTTTCATGGTCCTGGTGTAAGATATGATAACATGTATGAATTACAATTTGGCAGGAAACAATTTTCTATTCATAAGTCTAAATCCAATTTAATTTTACAACTCTGTATGGGAGGAGTTGTTTGCTTACAATCAGTGATTTCCACTATCTGATTCATAGAAGTCTTAATTATGTATACATAAAATGATAAAATAATACATGCAGGATTCCTGTTCAAAGTGTCAGATAATGGCCCTGTACATATGCATGTTGTACTCCTTACTTCCTGTTCCCCTTGTAATAATTATTAGACCTGTTCAGGATTTGTCATAGGTCATTTCATGTGCCACCAGTTGCAGCCTCCATTTGCTTCAGCACTTTAATAGTCTTTGTGTCATGAAGTTGCCTGTAACAGTGTTATATCCAGGATATTGGAGGTTGGTACTAGACACAGCCAAAAAAAGTTTATTTTCGAGGAAACAAAATATTTATGTTCCACTCTGCCTTAATTTGGATAGAGCTGCATAGATTTATGCTGAAATTGGCAGAAAATCCAGTGTGTGCTGGTGTAGTTGTAGTCAAAAATAGAGGAAGAGAGTAGCTAGTTAAGGGGGAATTTGTTAAAATCTTTAGTTGATGTGGATGATTTTAGCTGCGTCAAAAATTGATTGTTGAGATACTGTGGAAAATGGTTGGTCTTCTGCAACTGGATACGGGAATGAAATGCTCTTACCGTAATCATGCTTGCCATTTTTTCTCAGATATAAAACTGTTCGAAATAAATATTATGGTACATGTAGATTGTATTTATTTTGGTATACGGCTCTATACTGAAGTTTCCTGCAGTATGCTACTTTCTGCTAGCTCACATGTGCCCTCGAGAATTCTATTGGCAAATCATTTGTGTCTGTTTAGTTAAATCATACTAGTCAAGAGACCGTAATTTACTTGAATAAGTCCCAAGATTGGTGTGATTTACAAGCAGTAATCATTATTCATTTTGTGAGTTTAATAGTCTGATATAATCTATCTATGGTAGTTAGCAGTGTCTTGTACCTGTGATTGATAACATGATGCACTAGTTTTATTTTGGTGGATTTCATAGATACAGTACAGGTTATTTTGTTGCCTGTCACACCGTGATATAAGGTTTTCATCTGCGTAAAGGCTCCTGCTTGGAATAATCTTATTTTTTACGAAAGGCATGCAAACTATTAGAAATAGATTTAAAGTAGCATACAAACACATGGAAGTGAATTTGGTCAGGCAGAATGCACTGCTGCAACATAAGAACAATATATCATGTTTATTAAAGTTCAGTAATAATTGAGCATTTCTGATTATCAAACATATATTACAACTGTGGCAGAACTCAGTGTTATCCAAAACCCAGGTGCAGAATAACACACCTTAATTAAGTAGTCGATAAGCACTGTTCTAGTTTTAGTTTAGTTTTAATTTGTGGATACATGAACACTATGAAAAATCACATGCTTCAGATCAGTCCACATTGATTCAGATATATTTCTATAATTAGTTTTTCTGTGCATCATTTTTCACATTGCATTTTAAAAATGACTTACAAAGGTCTTCTGTGATAAGACTTTGAGCTTTCAGTTGCTAAAAGTAAGATTCTATAATATCGTCATCAGAAAAGCTTTCTTTCTGATATCTTTATTCACCTTTGTTCTTGGTTTTGTTTCAGAAATTCAAGTTCAACTGAATTGCTTTCATCTAGTCCGCAGTCACAGCAAATGTAAGTCAAAAGTCTCGGTTATAAATTAAACTCACGTTTTTGTGATGGGTCGAGTCACACAGAAAATGGAATATTGTGTCCTGTGCTGCATTCGCTTAATTCAAAATTTATGAACTCCTTGGAATCTAGGTATAACACCTCTCTTCATACCAAACTAACTTTGAAGAGAATTTGCTATGGTGTTGAGCATAAAGAGAATTTGGGAATTTGACATCAATTCCATGATAGGCAAGCAATTAAATGGTGTTAAGCTACTTGATTCTGCTTGCTTAACGGCTTCAAGGTCAAGCGATGGATGTATTTGATGCTGCTACAACTCAGAAAACCCAGAAATTATTTGTTTACTAATAATGTTCTTTCTTGATTTTAGAACAACTACAGAGTTACAACCGGTGGTCCCTGACGGCCTTTCAGAACATTCTGCAAACAGTACAAGAAATACAGACAATCCTGGTTCAGTCACTGATGGTGAGTGTGACATGGGTGATGTATAAAACTGTGTTAAGCAAGTGTAGGGTACCTTTTTTCTTGTCTGCAATCGTCAGGTAATACTTTGGTGAGAGAATGACTGGCTTAAAATTGTCTTGATTTGTTTAATTTGATAGCCACTGGTACTCTTGTGAGGGACAGGTTTCCTTACAGATAAAGCATCTACTTGCAGTAGTATTATCAAAATTATTTTTTAGCCAAGTGAACAGAGCATTTCTGTCAAGAATGAGCTTTTGTTGCTGCTACATGTTCACTCAGAGATATCCATGTGATATTGTGTATTTATTTCGGGTCCTAAACAAATACCTTGTTAGCAATAGGCTTAATGGCATGATCTTAAACCACCTATTACATGTATGTAAGCAAAATGTTATTTATTTTTACTGCCTTGGAAATTGGCAGCGGGTTTCAGGGGTCACAATCTGATATTTGCTTTACATTTTTTCACTCTAAAAATTATGACAAAACTGACAAGCAAAGTGAATCTAGCTCTGATGTGGAGTTCAATAATTATATGAGTAATTTCTTGAAGTTTCCAACTCTCATTTTCACTAATATTGGTATAAAATTCTCAAACAAAATGTTACATGAAGCTCACTATTTCATACTAAGACATGCTAGTACTAGCTGATCTGTTTCTAAACATAGGCAGCTCAAAATACAGGTGTCACATCTTATTTGGACTAGTAATTATTGACTTAGATATAATCATCACATTGTCTGACAGGTACATTCTTACAAGCATTAGCTATGTAGTAGCACACACCACATTCAAGGTCTGCTCCAATCATTATTACTAGTAAGCTAGATCTGTAGAAATAATACCGACACATTACGGAGATTATGTAACTCTACAGTGCGCAGTTGAGGAACTTGTAACCAAAAAATTAAAAGATAGTCATGCTATTATAATTTATTCTTAACATAAAATATATAGCCAATCAAAAATTGTTCGGCTTTTTATTTTGCTTGTCGCGATATTGAGAAAGAGCATAAGAATTTTCTTCTTTCCAGTGATATAAATCAAACAGTTATATCGTAAGGATACCATTACTGCATGGTGTTTCTACTTTGTTTTCTTGATGTTACAGTTTGTATTGCTTTACCTTTATTTGTAATACTATCCCATGTAAATAACTCAGGGCAGACGTATTGATTTCTGTCATCACTAAATCGGCAGTGCATATCTGTTGTGACAGCCAAGTAGTGGGCGTCATGCCCATCATACTGTGTGGCTGTGCCTGTTTTGTACTGAAACCACATACAAGGTAAAGGTCAGCTAGAAGTACTATTAAAAAAACAAATATTCAACAAAAAGGGAGGGGCTCTATAGCAGTTATTGATAGGTCATAAATAACCAGTATAAAAAAAGCTTGTGGTATGGAAAAGTTATGACTTGCTGAGATTAACTTGAAAACAGAAGTATAAATATTCCAGTCAAGCTGCTGTCTAAAACCTACTTTAATCCCCTGGATTACCAGTGGCATTACCCACCATGTCCTTCCAAACAAGTGACATTCTCGTTTGCACAATTCTTCTTTTGAAGCATTTAGCTTTTAGTTTGCATGTGATTATTGGTTTATTGTTGCACAGTATGATATGCTATCAAGCATATAACAGTGTTATTTTGAATCTTGTTGAAGTTTTGCAACAATTTCAAGTCATAAACTGTTTTTGCCTAATCGACTAAATGATGGACAAAGTATGCCGTTCTATTCAAAATTATCAGTAAAGACTAGATTATATTCCTGCGAGGAGGAGGAATAATAAACGCTTCGTAATTTTCCTGGTGTATGCAATGAAAAGTTTTAATTCGCTATAATTATCATAACTAATCAATTATACTCATTTACAATCTTAAAGTAAATACCAGAGTTGAATAATGTAATACTCCCTCTAGTTTATAATAATGTTGACAAATGATTTAATTGACATCTATGGTCAGGTAGAAAAGTCGCTACTGAACAGCAGTATGCAATGTCAGAGCCTATGGATTTGCTGAAGTGTGGTGTGATCCGTATGGGATAACATGCACAGTTTAGAGTTCAGTATTTTAGATATTTTTTTCATCTCAAATGCAAGCTTTTTCTTGTTTCAAAGTTTTGTAGATGTTATATATTCCTTAAAAAACACATACAATTGTGTGTATTCATAAAAAAGACAAAAACGTTTTGTCATATTTTCTTGCGCTAAACAAAGTTTTAAACTTTATTTTTAAGTGAAATTAAAAAGCTTTGCACGAGCCCAGCCTCAATTTAGTAAGTCAGATTTTGCATTGTGTTCTATTGTAATATTGTGACCTTAAAGACGCATTGTTTGTTCTTGGCTATTAGCAGGTGGACTGTGTATAATGTTTACTTTGGATGTTTGCGAATAAATTAAAACTTGTAAAAAAGCTGTTTGCAAGGTAGGATATTGACAGCTTGTCGATATCAGCTGTGCATAATAGCTACTGCTTCAGACCATGTGGTTATTATATGCAGAAAAATCTATATAAAAGAATGCAAAATGAAATTGTCGCAATTAAAAGGTCTATTATGTAAAACTGTAAAACTGAATACTAATGTCACTAGAATGGGCAAAACTATTTGAGAGAGTGAAAATTATAAATTTAGTTATCTGTTTTTGATAAAATTTGGGCACTAGTACAGTAGTTTAGTTATGGTGTTCAAATCCTTATTAATTGTGTCACTATGTGGAGGCTATCTTGTGTGTATATCTATCTATCTACCAATTCCATTAGGAAATTTATTGAGAGCATTGTTGCTGACATGATTAAAAATTGGATTCTTTGTTTCAAAGTTTAAGTGTAATTGAAGAGCCTTTTTGTATGATTAATATAATCAACTTTTTTCATTCTTAAATTAATTTTTCACCAAAACAGGGAAGGTAAATATTTAAAGCAACAGCATTCTTGAGTTGAATAGTTTGAAGAATGAAATGTAAGATAGATTTATAGCTACATTGCCAATGTTGTATGATTGGGTAAATTTGCATTTAAATTTAAATACATCACTTTTTGAAACATTAACACTGCCTTGCTCATGTGCACCATGTAGGTCAATACTCTTGGCTAACAATATTTCGTTACGATGAAACTTGAAATTGTGAACTATTGGAATCGAGATTACATAGTTTTCTAAGCAGATCTTTTGTATGTGTAGAATTATGGTTATAATGTCCTTTGAAACATGATTTCATAGGATGATAAGCATATTTTGTGTTTCTGACCAAACATTTATGATGTATGCTGGGGAATCCAAAAGTTCATGTTATTTTAACAGCATTAATGACATAATCAAATTATTTGTGTCTTGGCACCATACTACAAATAAAACTGTAATGAACACAGAACATGGAAATCACCTGTGTAACTGAACTTGTGTGGCATGTTTTGTATATAGGCTTATGCTGATAGCATATAAATAAATAATTATGTGTAACTTGAAAATCTCCAGTAGCTGTATGTCAGTGCCCAGAGATTAGTTGGATTTTATCAGACATCAAACAATGACATGTTGTGTATTCCATACTGTGAAAACACTGTTTAGTGTCTGCAATATGAGAGTTTGTAATAATGACTGCTCATTATAGTAATCGTAACTGTAATAATTTGATGTAATTTGGGTTCTGTACCTCTTGAGATTGTGTTTTGATAATGACTCATGGTGAATGCCTGATAAATGTTTGATTGGTAGATTTTGATTGGTTGATTTTGATTGGCTACTAGTTGCAAACGTCTGCTGCTGGTGCTTTACACTTTAGTTACATTTTCAGTTGCAGATCTAAAACAAGATGATACTAGGGAATTCTGATGAATGTTTGTAAAATTAAATGTTTTAATTTTTATTGATCAATTTGATAGTCTGCTGATGTAGATATTAGTCTGGTTGTGACTTACTGCAATCAAAAGCAAGATTAATCTAGACAATCCTGTTGTAAAAATGTTTCATTTTTTCTGTGTTTTATTTTTACGTTGGTAAAATGAAACAATACTTCATCTAGATTGATTTTATTTGACCTTTACAGGGATTCTTGGTGCTAGCAGTGTCTACTCAAATACAGATGCATGGCATGTCACAGAAGACTCAGTGATCACACAAGGTTTGTATTCATGTGTTACCTTTCAAAACCTTACAAATCCCAGAAGCAATTTTCAGCCATTTCTACCATACCAACAGATTAAATTGATGCCAAAGGGTGACAAAGTTTTGATTTCCATCATTGTTATGCTGGTTACTATGGTTATTATTGAGACTACTATTTTTTTACAAAGAACTAGTTAATATTCTAACAGTGAAGCACTTTGTAACAAAATGCAAGCAAATCAAAAGTTGTCAGACAATGTCATTGCAATAAAATTGGCATCAGAATCATTGATTACAAACTTAAGTTTTTTACCCCCAAGTTGACTTAAGATTTAAACTACATTTGAACCTCACCGGAACTGAATAAACTATAATTATTTCTTTTACAGTAGTAAAAAGTGAAGACGGTGAACTAAATAACTGTGTAGAAGGCACTGTCGTCACCTTTACAACAGCTGACAATCATTTAGACAACTTTACCACAGTCACAACAGACAGTGATAAGGCTAGTACAAGTTTTGATAATACTCAACTACCA
The DNA here is from genome assembly GCA_028565635.1 of Phoronis ovalis. Taxonomy (NCBI): domain Eukaryota; kingdom Metazoa; phylum Phoronida; family Phoronidae; genus Phoronis; species Phoronis ovalis. Next base: position 20,209 of record JAOXYB010051834.1, read on the forward strand.
TCAGAATTTTTCACAGGGTAAGTAAAACAAAAAATCTATACAGAAATAAAAGCTTACAGCAAAAACACTATTGCCTCTGTAATAAAAAAAGTATAAATTTTTGCATTCAGACTCGAAAAGTGCTGATTTTACTTTATAGCTATTCACATGCAATCACTGTAAAATATGCAGGAAGAAAAGTGCAAGGATATGGAGTCCATGTATGGCTTCTATAGGCAAGAGCAGGAAAAATTCTTTAGGTTTTTTATCTTCAGCTCATCAATTTATATCCTTGGGTGGCCAAATAATATGTAAATCAAACTTATCTACAGACATGGGAGTGTCATAACTAGTAAATGTTAAAAATTAAATAGTTTATTCTCTCACTACAACAGAAACTGCATTGTTATTGTATTAATAGAGTGATTAAACTAAAAGTGGGAATATAGTGCTACTGCTTATGACCTGTTGCTCTGGGGGGGATCTAAATGTCTGAACCACAAGGGCAAAGATAAGAGTTCTGGTTGAATAGATATAAAATATTTAGCTATTTAAAATTTATCTTAGGAATTCTGTGTGTAACCATACTTGAGCTGAAGTTATGAATACTTTAAAATGAGTCATATACAGTGATGTGTAGTAAGTTGTTGTTATAATTACCAGTTCACTTGTTTGTTTTTTGTGTACTCTCATAAAACTACCGGTGCAGGTCTTAAACATGTACTGGTTACAATTGTTGTTGTTTTTTCTTAGCATTGTAAACACTTATTGTTACTTGCATGGGATATGAAAACTATGGTCATTTCTAGTGAATGTGTTAAACTAAAACATACTCTTTATTTATTGCAGTGAAAAAATTTTAGACGGTGATCAGCCTGCTGTTACAACAGACGGTACGATGCAGGCGTATTCAGCATTAGGTCAACAAGCAGCTGCAGGGACTTTCATGCAGAACGCAGCATTTTACAATGCTCAGAGTCAAAGTCCTTATGTGCTGCAGCAATATGGCATGGCAGAAGGTAGGTTTATAAACCCTTCTGCATGCAAGCAAGCCTGGCTGCCCATGGCCGAAGCAGCAATATACTTATGCATTGCGCAATTTAATGGACAAAAGTCAACACTAATAACTGTTAAAATGTTTATAAAAAAAAATAAGCTCATGCCATAGTTTGAATTTTACCATCAAAAATGATAATGCATGCACAAAATTATGCAACTGTAAGCGAAGGGAAATATCTCCATGTAATTTTATGCCTGATATCTTTTCTTCCACAGGTAAATTAAAGCATCAAATGAATAGCCAATCTGTGGCTGGTGCTGGTTATTTGTCATATGGGGCTGGTTTCACTCCTCAGGGACAGAGTCCCTATGCTTATGGTGCTACAGGCTTCCCAGCCAATGCCTCAACTACTTCAGGATTCACTGCACAACAGGTAAGAAGTTGGAAGAGAATAGGTAGCTTTATATTAATATAACAGTAATTTCCATGCAGTATCAACTGTTATTGTTTAATAATTATTAATAATACTGTCAGAAGCATCTTTCATCTGCTCTTTAGTTTTTACAAAATCCAGTATGGAGAATCCTGAGCATACCCTTGATACAGTTAGGAAGAGAGAGGTGTTTTATGGGATTTCTTTCTCAATTTAATCCTCTGACACCATTATAAGTTTCATAACTTTATTAAAATCTTATTAATGACAAATGGTTTTATAACAAACATGGTAGTATCACCATATAAATGTAATGCTTTGGTGGAATGTATTGTTAAATGAAATGGCCAATCAATTTAAAACTTCCAAAGCAAGTTGTTACCTGAATTCCAAAATATACCAATTATCAGTTTCTAATTACATTTGGTTAGTTTTGTTTTGATTACAGTTTGGAAAGAAATTTTCTTAAACAATAGTTGCAGCTTTTGAGGACATATTTTAGTTAATTTGTAACTGTTTTGCATTGTAGGGTCTTGATTATAGTGCGTATGCTGGGTCATACGCAGGTCAGACAGGAGCTTACACGGCATACTATGGGGGATATCCATATGTCCCCAGCACAAACTCCAGTAGTGCAGTTGTTACCACGGTGCCTTCAACACAAACCTATCAGTTACAAGAACTCCCTCCAGTCACATCGAGTAAGTGGATGATTTCGTCATTTAACTTTTTGATCATGGCTTTTCTTCTTGGTTGCGGTTACCAGTTTTCTTGTACAACTTGTTCTTTACACATTATCTGAAAGGAGGTGCTGATATTAGTTTTGAAGATAGAATGTTTCTATTTCACTATATTTCTTTATGTAGCCAAGACAAACCGCCATACAGTGAACAAGTGTTTAAAACTGACTAATTTCTGGACATTCAAATTTTTAAAAGCAATGCAACCAAAAACATTCAATTGTAATCTAACGTCTTTGTTGTATTTGTTAGTATATAAATCAAGATGTAGTATTTGTAGCTGAGTAATGAAAGTCTGCATCTGGAAGCTTTTCATAGTACTGTTTTTGTATTCTATATAAATGTTTAGAATGATGTCACAAATAATATATGTCAGTCAAAATTAAAAAAAAAAATTCCTTATCGTAATAATACTTCCAATCTCAGTAATGAATCGCATAAGAATTATTAAAATAGGACTTTTTGTACTTTTACTCTGCTTAACTCTGGTTAAAGACCAGCAGATGCATTTGACAAAAACTATGTCATGCTATGAGGATCTTTACTAGTGGTAACCAGAGTTATTTTACAAGCATCTAGAAAAAAAATTTCACCTCTTTGGGAATGTGGTTGGAACAATGACATCACCCAGTAGCTTGATTGCTTTGTTGCTTTGTTATACTGTAGGTAGTACTGCTTCATGTGAGTATGTCAATGGACACATGGATACTCTGCATGTTAGGCCAGCCGACTGCTTGAAAGGTCTGTCTCTTTATCTTTATCAACAAGTTCAATCTTTATGTGATATTCAATTCATTTTCGGAACCCATATATGTTATGTGATCACCAAGAACATGTGTAATGTTCACAATATTGCATTTGAATCAGTGCTGTAGCCATAGTTTGTCACTTTTGAACATGTGACTTTATGTTTATGAATGCTTCTTCTGCTACAATTTCATGGAATGTACTTGTGATGCCCATCGAGCATGCATCACTCAAGCACTGCTCAAATCAGGCTTCCCTCCCCCAGTTCAACTCCTTGACTGTATTTGTACTGTGAGTAACACACAGCAACAAGTCAAAATGTGAATATCTTTCTGCCACCCCATTTATTGATTGAGTAAACATTTTTGTTGTAATAATGTTAAGATTAGCTAATATATATGAACATCTGATACATGCTTGCTTCCTCTTAAATGAAAGTTTCGCTTTGCACGCTTGTAGTCTGAAAACTGATCAAGTAGAATGCTTTTAAATATTATAAATACTAGCACTTGCTTATTAAGAAATCTAAAGCTGCTATCCTAGATGATTACTGAAGTCCTGGGTACTGATGAGGCTTGTATTCTGCTTACTAAATTTAGATATTAAAATCCCCAAAATCTAAATGAATTGTTGTGATCATTACTGCACAATATATCCCATTCACACTGTTGCTTGTATTTGCTTGTATAACTGTTGTATTTTGCTCGTCTTCAGCTGCTGCGTCTTGCCAACAGAACGTAATAAAGCACTCTTCTCCTAGTCCTCCCCACGATCATGTTGCTTCTCCTTCTAGACCGTTTGACACCACTGCTTCTACAGGTACGCAAACACGCTGTCTTCTAGTCTTGGCATGTCCATTTATTGTTCATCCATTCAAAAGGTTCAAACTGCCTGCTGTAATAATGATGTTTCACTTAGTAAGCTATAAGCTAATGAAAACAATTGCCTTGATTATTACATATGGATTGTTTTGATGTATTCAAAAAGGATTTTTAAATTTACCACATTTTGAGGTGCCAACTTGCATCTTATAGTAGTAAATAAAATTCAACACCACTGGAATAATAGTTGTGATGATGGTCGCTTATTTACCTAAAAATTCTGTTTTTGAATAATCTTTCTCTTTGTTAAAAAAAATGGTTTCATGTAAAGGTGTTATTTAAAAATAACTTTATCAGCAAAAAGATAAATTAAAAAGGCAAATTCACATCTAACATTTTGTTATCTACACTTACTTCTTGCATGATGATCACCTTTGGAGGTCCCTATCAGCTGTTACTGGGTACAATTTCTTTTAATACTGATGTATTTCGTCCCCCGACCTCCGTTAGTGCGCACACTTGGGGAGTATTAATGGTAAATTGTGTGCACACAATCTGGTGGTGTACACCCAATAAAAGGCATCAGTGCTAAATAAATCTGTGTCTAATAGCAGTTGTTGAGGGACCCATAATTTTTTATGTATACAGTCACAGTGATTGTGAAAATGTAAGTGGGTCCTTAGCTTGGCATGCTTAGGTTTATACACTTTGTAAATACACAGGGGACCAAACCTGTACAGTTAAACTGTCTATGCCTTTGTGGACACTGTACAGTAGTGGTTATCTGATATGTGAACTGTGGTATACCATCCAGCAATTTATTTGAAATGAATTATTCGTTGTGGTTTATTTACAAAGATGTGTTTTACAAATATACTAAATTTGAATTAATTTTCATAAAATGTGATTAATTGATTGTCACTAAGTAACAAGTGCACTGCCCCAATAATCATGTATCTCTAGTCACATAACAAATAGCCATGCATACTGTGTGATATTTCCAAAACCTACTTAAAGAGGATATATTCATCACATTGTCATATGATTATAAATAAGTTTTATCTTTGTTGTTATTTTAGGTGAGAATAGTGAGTTTTCTACAACCATAACAGCGAGTCCATCGCCTCCTCTCAAGACAGAAAATGGTAAAGGTAAATTTATTATATATCATGATGCATGGCCTCATGTGCACAGCTTAAGTTGGTTCAGTTCAGAGCTGGAACAATAAAAAACAATTTCTTCTTCTGATTTCCTGTTTGAAGGAGATGGCATTTAATTTGCATATTTTTTTTCTGTTTAAATGACTTGTATTAAAAGCGGGATTCTTTTTAAGAAAAATTTTAAGTACCCTTAACAAAGACAATTTTATGCAAAATTTTAAACTTCATGTTTAATTTCTTTATTACTGAACTGCATAGAAATGTCAAACCCAACAGGTGCTCCGTTATTGGAATTTTGACATTTTATCAAAAACTGGAAAGTCTGATGACATTTATACTTAAAAACTTTCCCTTGTATTTATGATTACATGTTTGCAGAATTGCAATGAATTTTTTGCTTTTCCTTTGGTTTGATGTAAAAAATCATAGTTTCATCTTATAGAAAATCAAATAAAGTATATTTACGTTATATATTTACCATTTAAGTAATAAGTATGTTTTCGAATTTTTTACATTTCTTACATAAAAGGTATTATAATGCTAGATAGGTACCCTGTAGCAGCAATTGTTTAAACTTAAATTTTTAATTTAAGGATTATTTTGAGAAAAATAATTATTCTAATTGTTTCTTGTTAATTCTAACCGTCTGACTTGCCTCTGTTTATATTTTGCTTTGTTTTACAGCTCGTGGACGAACACGAGGTGGCAGACGACAAAATAATCCCTCACCGGGTCCTGAAAGTGATTTAGAACGAGTATTTATATGGGACTTGGATGAAACCATTATCATATTCCACTCACTTCTCACCGGTTCATACGCTCAGAGATATGGAAAGGTAGGTATATAACTGAACCAGGATAATAGTTGAGAACAACGCAGCATCTGCCCATATAAGTACCATTTTATCAGCGATGAGGGATAGGGGGTCAGATGCTCCCTTGTTATCATCCATAATAAACTTTTCACAAGTTTGGCTAGGTAAATAATTTAACCAATCACTATCTTTGTACACCATTGTTTTGTCTTTTTGGTGCAATTATGTTGTAAAAACAAATTTATTTATACTAGCAACAAAGGCTAATATCACTGACAATAAATACTATAAAAACAGGTTAATTAATATAAAAATGTAAAATATCA
>JAOXYB010051857.1:0-11608 GCA_028565635.1 Phoronis ovalis
AATTAATCCAAATTATTTGCTGTAAGCAGTGGGTAGCAATCCAAATTTTTGAATATCGTTACGGTAGCAATCCAAAATAAATAGAGTAAAAAGTATAAAGTCCAAATCCAAATTTTTCATCTCAGCTGCACACCCCACCAAAAAATAACTCGAGTACCCCCCGGGGATTTACTAGTAGTTATTTCATATGGATGATGAATTTGTACTAATTTCAAGGGCACAGTAGCTATGCTAACAAATTTCTAATAATTATCTTGTTCATTTATTTTTGATTGTAGACATGTAGCTGCTGTCGTCCTCATTGTGTACATTTACTATTTGTTATGCTCAGAGTTTTTCAAGTAAAAGAAAATGATCCACTTTTGTGGAGTAAACCACTGAAGAATTATGAGGTATTATAATTGTACTTATATGATGAAAGCTATAAATATTGTATACCTGTTCAGGGCATTTCTGTTAGACTTAATACTGCAGTAACTGTGCACAACATTTAAGATGTTACCAATGGTTGTATTGGGCATACAATAAATTATTTTGTTGAGAAAATTGTACAAAAAACACAAAACAGTTTGATTGTTTTAAAGGATGTCCAGTAGTCTCCTTAACCAAAGACTTGCTTAGCAGTTTTTTAGCTGTTAATAAATATTTGGTAATAAACAAAATGTGTTTGATTCTTAAATCAAATACCTGATGTGAAGTCACCATTAACCTGGAGGGTGAAATATAATCAAGTATATTTTAAACATAATTTCTCTTGCATATAAATAATTGGTTTACTCCTGTTGCTAGTGGTTGCTTGGTGGGACAAATAGTGTTACCCTATATCATTCCTAATTTTCTGAAATAATTTTTGATTTCATGGCTGTGACCCGATGGTTTATGCTTTACCATTCTGTTATAGGTTGAAAATTTATTTCGTGCTTACTTAGCACGTCGCACATTACGTATCAAGTCACCTGCTAAGAAAGCTGCAGCTGCTGTGGCTAAACCGTCCAGTCCTCCACCAAGTCCTTCCTCTCCAGATAGTGCAGCTAGCGCTAACGGTGACGCAGGGTATGTGGTTGGGTTTTATTGCTGCTCCTTATAAAGTTACTACAGTAATTGATAACCAAATTATTTCATCCTGGTCTCCTTGCAACTAGCATTAACTGTCAACAATTTGGAAATTTTCTTAGCCCCCAATTTGAACTTGGAACTTCATACACGCACTATCATTCTTGACTACAATTACTTTCCTGTCTGCTGCATGTAATTTTTATGTCAACGTGTTAAGTTATTGTGTTGTGTCATTGCAAAGTATGTTTTTAGGAGTCGCTCTGAAGAAGAAACTTGTCCAATATGTTTAATGGATTTGATGGATGGGGAAACAACAGTAGCATGTGAAGGGGGGTGTCAGAATAAGTTACATCTGCACTGCATATCTGTCTGTAAGTATAGACAAATCAAAATTTAACTAGTATCCAAGCTGGCTAAATTATTTCAATTGAATTGTTGGAAAAATAAGAATTAGTTGATTAATGAGGAAAAGCAACAAAAATTACTTTCAGCATCACTTACAGTATCATGGTTGAAACATTTTGTTTTATAATTTCATCTCTTGGTTTCAAAAGTGCACAGAGTGTGGAATGCTTCCGACTATACGGATGAAACAATTTGCAAAGTGTTTTGATATACTGTTTCATTTGTATTTTTCAGGGTTTCAACTTTGTCGCAGACAACATGATACACTAATTTGTCCTCTTTGCCGTGCAATTTGGAAAGGACCAGTTGAAGATATTGAAATTGAGTAAGCACTTCTTTACTAAAGTAAAGAAGTTTTTAGTCTTTTAGCACAGCTTTAGGTTTACAACACCAATCATGACATGACATAATTTGTAGCTACAAAACCTGTTTTAATAGTGGATGAAATAGGTGTTACTAAATTCATGTAATGGCCTGATAAATGAAGCATGGCCATTAAAATATTCCAGCTCCTCTACACGATTCTATGCCCAAACTGAAAAGTGTAATAATTAGGATTTTTATTTTTGAAACCAGTGTAAATAACTAAATTCCTTGGACTTAAAGACCAGTGTGGTTAAATGCAATTTTCTTTTTCCGTTTCCAGACAAACAAGCGCAACATCAACACCTGAACCTGATGCCCCACCAAATACCAGGGTGTCTTCTCCACAGCCTGTTAATTCAGGAACAGAAAATTTGTTACCAAGACCAGAGCCGATACCTCCTGAACTTACTTCCGTGTCTCAACCATGGTTAGAGGTATGTGGACTTAAAAACACTGCTCATATCTAATGTTTATATTTAGTGCTTAGTAATGAATTATATAGGCATCAGGAATTTTTAAAAAATATTTGAATACCAGTATTTTCAGCTACAGAAATTTAATTTGTACTCTGCATTTATCTGATAAAACCTTATTCTGTATCAATGTACTTTCGTGTAATTAATTCAGCCGTGTGGCCGATGTGTTTTTAACTACATTATGTATTTGTTCTACTTCTGTAGTATTAAAATTTTGTCTGCTCTGAGCAAACATTTTCATATCAATCTGTTATTTAATCATCACTATTTTATTGGTTTTAGTGTCTCAGTGAAGACCTTGTAGCCTGCTTGGTGTCCCGTAACTGGTCAGTTCGTGAAACGGGACTTCGCCATCTCAGTCGTGAAGTTATTGCAGCATTACTACCTACTGTTGGAGATGGTCGTCCAGGAGTTGTTGTATCTAATGAACGACAGCAAATTGCTCAAAAGACGTTGGAATGTTGCTGTAGTATATTAAAACTTACTTGTTCTGATCCAGTATACAAGGTGCTAGTAGCAAGCTTGGTAAGTTTTGAATGAAGTCCACGTTTTGAACACCCTCCTAGGCAGTGACTATAGATGTGTTTGCCCCTACATATGGTTGATTTTTGAGGCTCTATGCTAGTTTAAATACCCTGTCACGTATAAGATGTGCTAAAGTTTCTACTAATAATAGCAAAAAAAACAGCCCTTAGTAGTATCTCCAGTGACATTTACTGTCTCTAAGTTAAAGAACTTTAATAAGAGATTTTTTCTTGAATGTTTTTAGAGAGCTTTACGTTCTGTTCTGTCATATGTGCCATGTCGTGATGCCACCATGCAGGTTAGACTGCAAAGACTTCTTAAGCCTGTGATCGATGCTATACTTTTGAAATGTGCTGACGGAAACAGGTTCGTACTAGGTGAAAGTAGTTATCACCCTAAATCTGGATACTATGCCAGTTTCTAATTGAGTGTACCAATCTTGTTATCTTAGGAGTAAGTTTATGTTGATGCTGTGAAACCTAGATGCATGAAATATAGGATTAGTATCATAACCAAAATAAGTTAGTGCATAATTTAACCTGTATTATTGACATATTATTGCAGACGTACCAGTCAGCTGTCACTGTCAACGTTACTAGAATTTGCCAAGGGTCAGGAAGGTGAACTAGCAGTAGGAAGGGAGATCACCAATGCAGGTAGATTATTTACAACTTGTATCTTGTCCATTCAGATAGAATTTTAAGATCCTCTATTTTCCATATGTTAATTACTGTATTCTGATTGCTACTGGGTACTCAGTAGCTTTATAGTAGTGACATCTCCAAAAACATGAACTTGTTTACAAATGTGAAATAGCATATCCTGTTTTTTGTCTACATTGAAATGATATTGTTTCAGGTACAGAGGGAATAGGTGGAGTAAAGTATATTCTGTCGTGTATCACAGAAGACTATGACCTTGCTAATGTGCAATGGCAGTGGCTTTTAGGCAGAATACTCACAATAGACAAGCTCATTGAAGAATTCCAACATGAGTTTTTATTGGAAATTCCAGAAAATTTTGAAGACAGTGAGGCAGGATGTTATGATGAAATTCCATCATATCAAAATGTCATGGCAGTTTTAAAGTTTGCACTAAAAGCTGTGGATCATTCCCATGTTAGAATTGGTAAAACAGCTAGACGTGTATTTATACGGACATCTAGATTTGTAGTTCATGTGCCTCATCTGTTTAAAAGAGTTGAAAGCATGTTGAACTGTCTTGAATTAGGTTTGCAAAACCGTATGAAACGGAGACTTGTATTGATTGCAAGTGAATTCCAGAATAATATCAGTGATGACATAGAAGAAGATCATATGTATTCTGACTTGATGGCTCCACGTAGCAGCCCGGCTACAACACCAGATTTACCTTCTTGTCATTCAACACCATTTACCTCACCAAGAAATACTATAATAATAAACAATTATGTAGCAGACAGAGTTGTGGTTGTTAGACCAGATGGTCAGCATGGTTTTACCAAAGTTCCATCAAGCCCTGAAACAAGGTCAGAATCTCCTGCTGGTTCAAACCTAGGAGGCATTCCCAAGGTGCGTAAGAATAAACCTCCTGCTAGCCTCCAACCTCCAGTTTCACCAAAGAATTTGATACACTGGAAATCTGCTTTTTCTGTTGCAACAAACGAGTCGGAACATTTGCTAGTACCTCAACCACCTCCAGAACTGAGTGCCTCAGATGAAGAAACACCTGTACCACATGCTGCTGCTATGACTTCTGGTCATGATGAATCGATTGTTTGTGAAACAGAAAATGAGAAAGAAGATGAAGAATCCATGGAAAAGGCATGCAAGGAAACCAATGAGAAGGACTTTAAAAGTGCATACACCAGGTCAGATACAACAGATTCTGGTATCCAGGAAGAAATTCCAGGACCTGCTGTAAGAACTAGTATACATTTTAGCGATGATTTTCTAGTAACATCGCATATTGGTGCTAACGGAGAAGTGACAACAATCACATCTCAAAGTAAAACAGAAGACAGAAATACTGTAACTGTGTCAAACTCGGAACTGAATGCAAACTTAAAGTGGGCAACAGTGCTACAGAATTCTTACAAAAATAAAGCAATGGCCCCACTTCCGCCTGACCCTAAGGCCCTGTCTCCATTACCACCATTACCAGTTGTCCAGGTTTCTAATGCAGATGGCCAGGTTATTGGAAATCCCGGTGTTATTGATAGTCCTGACGAACCTTTTCCTAGAGACCTTAACAATTATGGGGAGAACCTCGATGTGGTTGATGAAGGATACAAAGTTGAAAATGAACGAAGTCTTCGGTTTCTTTGTGACCCTAGTTATCCAGGACAGTTGAAAAGAAAAGCTATTTACTGTAGCTGTGGGGGAAATGATGGATGTGTAGATTGTCAACAAATGCTACGATCAATGTTAGCAGAGAGTAGCATAGAGTATGAAACGTATGACAGTCAAGCTGATCTGGACGATGATGAGGAAAGCCATGAATTACAGTTTACAGATGAAGAGCTGTTAGATGATCATCTATCTTCGTGTACTACACGGTCCAGTTCAACAACATCTAGTGTTACTGGTCGACAGAGTTGTTTGTTAGAAAGAAGGGAGTATTTAGAAACTAATCTGGATGACCTTGCTGAAGATGGACCACCTGATGTGTGTCACAGGCCATGTGAAACATCAAGCTCTCCCATTCCTAGTACAAGTGGAATTCAATATAAAAGAAAGATTAGTACTAATAATAAGACTCAGGACAGCGGCATGGCGACAGAAGACTTGTCTGATTTGACACTATCACCATCTACTCCTGAGTATGGCCTTGTGTCATTCAAAAGTGAAGTAGCTGTGTTGTCTCCCAGAGATGAAGAAGAAGCAGGTAAGTCATGATGATTTAGTTTAATTCAGAATAAAAATGTTTATTTAAAACATTTTACCTGTGCATCATCTGTTAAGTTATGATTTGTACAAAAAATTCTACCAAACAATTTAATATCAAAACAATGATGCTTTGGTTCTGTTGTTACTTGAAGTTGAACCTGGGGGGAATGATGTTTATTTTTTGAAAATTGACCAATATATACATTTCATCATTATATTATAGAATGTCACTGCAAGGAAGAGGTGGAGCTGGAGGAAGCAGTAGCCTTAGCTAAAGCAATGGAAATCTCAGAGAAACAAGAGGAATTACCTGTAATACCTGGTTTGCGAGGATGTCGTCGTGACTCAAATGATGATGAGGAGAAAACAATAGTCATTCAAGTTCAAAATGAAGTATGTGATAAATCAATTCTTACAGTAGTTATCATGTTGTAAACTAGATTGTGCAATAAAGTATAATTCAGGGTTCCCCCCATTATACACTGATAAAGTTTCTATCTTGATTTATTATGTTAACACATTATTATGGACCTTAACTTCTGCACAGTTGAAGAATTGGAAAATATACAAAGATTTCTATTTTAGAATGGTAGTGGTGATGGTCAGGCTCCTCGGCAGTATCTAGAAAACACACACTGGGTCCGAGGTCTGATGATTGGTACTGGGGCATTCAGTACATGTTACCATGCACGAGATGTGCAGACAGGGGTGCTAATGGCTGTCAAACAGGTAATGAAGTATAGTATGCATCATCAGCCAAATCACCCTTGACCAGAATCACAATCAATTTTTTTAAGCCAATTGTGACTCCTCAATACATCAGGGGTTGTCCCAAAATTTAAGTAGGGGATTTGATTTTATAGGAATGTGGCCTAACGGGCTTGAAGCCAATCTAGGGGTGTCATGAACATGCTTTTGTTAGGTGATGGGGAGTTTTTTCGAACCCCCGCCTAAAACGGTCCTGATATATGTAATACTACTGCTATAGCTGTAATAAATTACACAAATTGTCTTTAATGCCATAGAAAACAAGTACATAAGGCACTAAACAATCGTTTATTTGTTTGAGAGTAAAGTTTTCATAATAGGGCCTAAATTTACTCAATTTGTTTTGTAGCATATGTACCGTAATAGCTATGTTTTTACTCTTTAGATTTCATTTTGTCGAAACTCGAAATCTGAACAACAGAAGGTGATAGATGCTGTTCGAGATGAAATTCAAATGATGGCCCGACTTAATCATCCATATGTTGTTCGAATACTTGGTGCTACTCAGCAAGGCTGCCATTTTAATATGTTTGTGGAATGGATGCCTGGTAGGTTAAGGGTTTGTTAGATCACCATGATTGAATTAAGGATTTCCTGTCACGTAGTTGTCTATGCACCTACTTTGAATGATGTTTATGATTATTGATTAAGAATATACTGTGTGCAGTGCATTCTATTCTTAGGATTGCTCAATTTGCATCATAAAATTTCAATTCTTAGTATCTTGGGTGGAATGTATATTCGGAATGTAATACTCTCAACTCGACATGTTTTGTGTCATACCCAGAGTAATATTTCACAGAATGATGTAGGATTTTTGTGCAACTTAAGTTAATAACTCATTGAAAAATTGTCAACAAAATTTAAGAGCACTCATTATGGATATTTGGTGTACGAGTAGAAATTTAGAATAACTGTACTATTTCAATCCTGATTTGTAGGTGGTTCTGTTGCCAAACTGCTGGAAAGTTTTGGCGCTTTCTCAGAACCTGTTATTACTAGCTACACACAGCAAATTTTAATGGGTTTAATATATTTGCATGAAAACCACATGCTGCACAGAGATCTCAAAGGTAAATTAAACCTTCAAACAATTACTTGCACATGATTCTTCTATGAGTCCTAGCTGTCTTTGCTGAACCATTTAAAAATGCTTGGGATCGTGCTAGTGTAATAACAAGAAGCAAATGGTTGACCAGTTAACAAACGAGTAAAATAAGTCTTTGTTATATATGATCTTTTAACATGTTTTTGCAATGATTTTGATGTTTTTATAAGGAAAACTTCTGACAATTTGATATTTTTTATTCAGGTGCTAATATTTTAGTCGACAGTACAGGAAAGAAAATTCGAATTGGAGATTTTGGTGCTGCTGCTAGATTAGTTTCTCATAACACGGGTGTCGGGGAATTTCAGGGACAGCTTCTTGGAACTATTGCTTTCATGGCACCAGAGGTAAGAAAAGACTACTAGTATGAATAAGTGGAATAGTGCATTTTTCCCATTTGCTTATTCCAATAAGGTACAGTGCTCAACTGTACTTAATTACAAACTCCACTGCTGAATGTGTCAGACTTGTAAAAAGTAGTTGTTGATTCATCATTCTATAGAGCTGACGTTTCTTGTGATCACAGATGTTTGTTTTAACTTTTCAGTGATATTTGTTTTCTACTTCTACATGATATAGTAATATTTTATAAAGCACACACAGTAACTGGTGGTACATATAGATGTTGCATACTTTACACTATTCAATGTGGAAACTTTTTTCAGGTATTACGTGGTGAAAATTATGGCAGAAGTTGTGATATATGGTCAGTGGGTTGTTGTATGATAGAAATGTCAACAACAAAGCCTCCATGGGGTGCTAGTGATCTTTCAAATCATCTCAAGCTTATATTTATGGTAAGAACATATTGAATATTGTTTTTTTTGGCAGTATTATCTTCTGCAGTTAGAAATTATTTCATGTGTCGAATTGTTCTTCACTATTTAGAAATTATAATGAGGTTAGAATCTGTTGACAGTCACCCCAATAACTAAAGCGGTGCACAAAATTCAACGTAGGAAGCGATTACAAACTCATATACAGATGTAACTTGTAATGAATTAAAGTTCTGCAAAACTTTGCATGTAGCTATTATGAAAAATTTTTTTTTTTTGATACCTAAGCATTTCTACATAAATAAAAATTTTGTAGATTGCATCTTCTAAGGATCCTCCTCCCATACCCGATAGATTATCCCCAGCTGTCAAAGATTTACTTCTGCGTTGTTTAGAAGTTAACCGTGAACACAGACCATCTGCCAAAGAGCTTTTATGTCATCCTCTGTTTACACGGTACAAAGCAAAATGAACACCATATTAAATTGTGCTACGAAGTTACAGGCGATAATAGATTTGATATGGGCAGAAAAGATAATTGTTTCTAGTTCTGCCAAAAAGTACAAAAAAGTTTGTTTTGTGCAAAATAATAGGTAATTTATGGTGCAAGTCCTCATAACCGTACCATATATGCTGTTAACACTGCCCTATACTATTTTACAGTATGAACCTGTTTTTGTTACGCATTTAGTGGGTGAAGCTAGATCTCACTTTAAAATGGAAAACTTTATTTTTTGCAACTTATATTTTGGTAGTAAGTATACACTGTGTTGTATTGATAAGAAGTTATGAACTTGCTGAATCAAATCTTATTATTACTGTTGCGGAACCCTCAGTTTTAGTTTTTAGGCACTGGCTTATTGTAAAGTTGTAGCTGATTTCACATAACTGTCACCATTGATGTTAGCGGAGTACAATGTATTTTGTTCCAAACCTTTGAAGTAAACTGGTGTGTTATGAAAATAGGAAATTGAATAGCATTTATTAACGACAGATTATTGCTGAACAAATGTCACTTTATATTGCCTAATGTAAACAATAAATTCATTTGTTAATTTTTTTAAACATTTTGATTGTAGCAATATTTGTTATTTTACAATTTAATTTAATGCTTGGATAGGCTCGGATGAATGTTCGAACTCGATTTTATTTGGGAAAGCGCTGACCACAAGTATATACACACCTATCATATATCATTAGCCCACACTTGTATCAAGCTCAGATTCATACGTACAGATTCAGAATTTTAGTTATTATAGTTTGTGCATGATCCTATTTTTTATTATTATGTGTATTGTGCATAAAAACAAAACAACCCAGATCAAATATTGAAAATATAACAGATCATGTGATGCCCAAATGTGGTTTCAACAGTTTCCCAATATTTGATTTGTATTAATCGAGTGTTGTGCTCACCATGCACTATTCTAGCCATACAACTAAGAAGTTGAATTCTTATTGGATATTCTTTCGAAGTTGATCAACATGTGTAATTTTATGTATTGACAATATAACATTTAAAGTATTTGTACTAAATGCATCTGAACTATCCTTGTCAGTATTATTCTCAGCTTAGTGGAGAGTATCAGAATTTAGTTGCTGAGATTTAAAATCCTGTGAAAGACCACCCAATTTTGCAGGTTTTAACATAAGGGGCATTTAAATTTCACATGTCATGCATGTAATATTGCATATAGAAGCAAGATGGTAGTGCCCTGTGATATCTGCTACTACCTATAAAGTTTAATTTCATACGCAAAGAAACTCAGTTATGGTCTCTGTTACATTAGTGTGTTTCTATATGAATTCAGGGAAGTTGCATCACCAGGTGGCCATAATTTGTCTATGCACTGAAAGCAATATTGATTTTGTTTTGAGTTGTTTCTGTGTTGCTGGAATAAATAGAATTATTTTTCAGAAAATGTTCTTGTAACTTTATGTATTCATATGAAAATTAAAGTAAAATGCACCACTGTTGAGAACATGTGGTTTATATTTTAACACCCAACAAGGAACAAAAGAACAGATTGAAGACAATTTACCACAACGTGGCTACATTAATAGAGAAAATGACAATTAAACACTGAATGAAAGTAAATGCTGTATGCAATCAACTTGTTAAAATGCAGCTAACCTAGGATATAAAACTTAAGAGTTTTATATACATGTATATGCCAGATCTAAGCTTTTGCCATCTCCTTTTAAGAGTAAAAAAAAAAACAACTTAAAAAGCCATGAATTTCGTAGTGCCTGAGACACTATTAAAAAAATGATAAACTATCAAAAAGCTTCGCAAAAATAAAATATTAACCGATGAAATCAGAAAGCAAACATAATGAGGATTTGATAATTACATATTTCAATCTGAAGCATTAGCATTCTTCTGAAAATATGCTTTACTTTTGTCTTTGTCTGGTTTAATTGTATCTTGGCCTGGCCTCCAACCAGCTGGACAAACTACAAAGCAAAATGTAGAACAGGTACAATCAAATCTCAAAAGATACATCTGTCATTTGTTTTTTGTGTCACAATTCTGTGACAGTGATTTTGATTGATGCATGGTAAACTGTAATAGAAACACACTGTCTCAGGAAAACTGGTCTTAATTCATACCAGCTCACAGAAAGCTTAGTATAATGGTATGGTGTGTATTCTGTACCAGTAAGCTTTTTAGGCCGCATATGTTTTCTCTTCCATTTCTATGTGAAATAATATTTACTCTGGGCACTTTTTACTATATCTACTCATTTCCATTCAAACAAATTTACTGTATGCAGACATTATTTTTGACTAAAATACATCTATTGAGGTCTGTATTATACAGACAAGACCCGAGTGTCTGTTATAGGTCGAAGTAATCTGAATGATGTATCAGGAGCACATCAGAGTAAGTCGTAATAACATACCTTCCCCATGTTTATCTGTAAACTGGAATGCCTGTACAAGCCTTAACGTCTCATCTACAGAGCGTCCAACTGGCAGATCATTAACTGTTATTTGCCTCAAGATTCCAGATTCATTTATAATATAAAGGCCCCTGAAAATAACAGAATGTACATACATTCCAGTTTTACAACCCTGTGCACCTGTACATATTGAGTTATAACCAATCCAACAAGTGGCACTGTACATCAAAATTGCATGGAAAATAAATATTTTGAAAAAAATATGAAAAAGCACTTACATGTGCTCTGTTTAATAAGTGTTTTAAATCTGGTATAATGCCATCAATATGGAACAAAGCAATAGTAGTCCCTATAC
>JAOXYB010051868.1:1550-11608 GCA_028565635.1 Phoronis ovalis
GATTTTATCAAAAACAAATTAACCCAAATTATTAAAAACTTCAGTTAAAAGAACAAACTGTTGTCCAAACCTGGCAAAAAATTTGATAAACACAACATTAAACCTCTTTCACATAAGGGCCCAACCAAAATCTCAAAAATAAAATAATCACCAGTATCCCATATTAGTGATAACCCCCTCAAAAATTAAATAAAAAACGTGCGCTACTATTAGGAAAAATATGGTATACTTACTGATCCAGAAACTATTAAGTTCGACTGCGGATTGAAATTGCAGCAGAATACATAATTACTGTGGCCTTTCAGTGTCTTTAGACACTTGCCCTGAAACCAAAACAGAGGTTATACATGTAATTTATACTACTTACTAGTTGATCAAACCCACCAGAGAACTGGGGCTGTTTACAGTCATCCTCACATTTAACCAAACAAGTCAGAATTTTTTGCAAGTTCTTGTAGCCCCATCTTAGAATTAATTTCCACAGTAACCAGCTGTCTGCTGCAGTGATTTGGATTGTTATTTAAATTATTTATCCATTTCGCAAAATTAAGCAATTCTGTGAAATTATAAGTAAGGGCACTTCAAAAATAAAAGTTGCTTAATGGGCAAAGGCCCTCAATAACTTGGTAGGGCAGATTTTATTTTTATTTGCATTCTTAAAAAATGTTTAATGCACAAAAGCCCTTAAAAACCGAGTCGGCAGGGCCTTATTTTAGTGTTAAAAGAAAAAATATTTTGAATCAGACAACAATGCAAGAATTTGTGCAAGTTTGGTTTTGTCTTTCCCGATTGTTTTACAATAAATTTTTAAAAATTCAAACACCAAAATTTTAAGCACTCGGATCTATTAAACATTTTTTTAAAAATTAAAGTGAAAATGTCAAAATTTGAAGCGGTGTAGAATTACAGCAGGGACTGTTATATTGTTACTTTTTTAAATAATAGCATACTTACAGATGCTAATTCCCATATTTTTAATGTTTTGTCATCTGAAGCACTACACAATAACCTACTGTCTGTTGACCATGCAACATCAGATATTCCCTACAATATAACATATTGTGTCAAACAAATATCAGTATAATTCTATTATTCTTAAGAAACACAATCATATACTCTGCATCTAATTAACAACAGCATGCTAATGTCATATTTTTGTCAACTCTTACTTGCTAAAGTCAAATTTCAGCATCACAGCAATTTAAGGGGTGTTGATAATAAATTTATGATCATACCGTAACTTACCAGTTTGTGTCCAGAGACTGTTTTTTCAAACTTCCCATCATATGCACCCCATATTTTTATTAGTTTATCTGCAGCTAAATCACAGTAAGAGGATCATCAAAATATATTAATATTTCCAATTTTGAAACTTTTAAAGCCGCACTCATACCAGAAATGTGTAAAAAAGGTGTAGTTGACTTAAAGTAAGAAAATTTTCCTTTGGCGTGATTAGTGCAAGTATCGGGCTCCGGAACGTTTCCTAACACACTCATTCAGAAATCGGGTTGCCGGCTACTTGTGGACACATATTCTGCGACGTCAACTTCAGAAAGTGTGAAAAACATCATGAACCGTAGCGCAGCCTTTTAAAAAGCATACGCGGTTAAAATAAACTCAAATATCATGGTAATTCACCTTAAAATGGTTAGTGTCGCTTTAACCGATATCAAAATATATCTCGTTAATATTCTGATTAAAAAATAAAGAGTTTTGTTGCAAAAAGTTTGTTGTTTGATAAACTTCCTCACATAACCGCCTAACAGACTCAAAAACTGTATTACTACAACATTGGCTTCGTCTGTTTTCGCTCGACTTCGGAATAAGATTGTGACTAATTTTATTTTGAAATTCGTTTATGTTATTATAACACATTTCTGGTATGAGTGTGGCTTTAAGTAGACAACACAATATTTTTAGCTTGCGTCTCATTTAAATATATCATTTTTTAATATTAACAAATAAATAGTATTATTGATTTACCTAAGTTTGGCTAGTTTGACAAACATACACTGTACCCTTTTCATAATTCAGTTAATATTCATGCTTTAAGTTGTTTGTTTTTTTCATACAAATGCAAAATGAAGAAAAATTGCGACGATTTCAAAGAATGAGGTATATTTTTAAAACTTTTCATGAAAACTGATTTACTAATTTATGCATTTGAAAATATTTACATGAGCTAGCCAACCATTCTCCATTGGGACTGAACTTAACAGATGACACAGCTTTGGTATGACCAGCTAATGTAAATTTTAAGCTGTAATTTGGTTTTTGCTACAAATAGAGAAACACAATGTAATAAATAGTTAAAACAAAATTACATAGAATATTCTGAAAATATCTAGGGAAAACACTGTGGAGAGTGATTTCTACCTCGGCTTAGCTTGGTGTTTTAGGTAGTGAGCTTTCCCACTCGTCACAGGAGGATACTTTTAAAAGTGGATTACATACTTTGTCACGTTGACAAGCTAGAACCTTACCTATGGTAATGATAACATGCAAAACTTGTTGAGTTTGCTGTCTGAATTCGGCTAGGAATCTTCAGGCAAAATTGGGTATTTTCCTGCATGCAGATTTAGACCTTTTATTAAAGATAATTAGAAATGGACTCCGCGATTCTTGCGGAATTAGTATCTGGCTTGAGCACTTGGGCCTGAATTAGTGTTTGGGTCAAATGCTAGGAACCGTCACAGAGAAGAGAGGAACGTAGGATGTCAACAGGAAAAATTGCTGATGAGAACATAAATAATCTACAGGACATAGATAGTGGTTGGTGCACACCGATAGACATAGATTCGGTGAGAAAAATCTACTCCTTTCTTTAGTAATATTGATATGCTGTTATATGACAATAACCAGTTCTATGAATGAAATATTTTGGGAAAGTCCCTTCAAAAGCAATGAATCAGCAATGACTACGTCACAACTGCACGTTTACAATTTACCCCAGCTGCCAACGACTAAACAAGCAGTGAATGGGAATACAGAACAAGTGTAGCTCGAACTGTACATTATTAAAACTCACCGAGTTCGATGCAGTCTTTGGTGTTGTGTTTGTAGTGGTTGTTGATGTTGCAGTGTTACCTGTAGTTGAGGCTGTCGTGGTATTGGCAGTCTTTTCAGGTGCAGAGGACATTGTCTAAATAAAGTAAAGAAAAGCAATAAATCAGGCTTTTCAAAAAGTACTAACATAATAACCCCAAGAATGTTATACTACAGACCGCAACTATTAATACTTGCTACAATTTTTATTAACATTTATAAATAATAAAGTTACATATACAAATAAAATGTAATAACTATTCTATTGCATTCCGATTTTAAATCACATTACACACTATTTTAATTTAAATATTTATTGTAAACAGTATTTTAATTTAAATATTTATTGTAAACAATTAACAGGGTTCCACGCTATCAGTAAGACAGTATCATGTCCAATCTAGTTGTGATTTGTAAATGTGATAGGCTACATTAAAGGTGGTTATTCAGATTTTAGTAGAATAATGAACTAACTGCGGTTGGCTGCACAGAGCCAACAAATACGATGTCAGAGCAGGAAATGTACCCAGTTAATGTCAAAACATTGAAAATGAAATAATTTTCAACTCTGACGAGTGCAATGCCAACCGGTACTCGTAGATGCCGGAGCCCATTAAATAAAAATACGCTCCCGCAACAGAGTATTGCACTACGGCTGCTTCTGGAATATAACGTTATATTACCACTTTACACTTGTCAAAGCAATCGGATATATAAGAACGCTATAAAGTCCTGCAAATATACACAACAGTTTACCTCAGAAAACCTCGTTCTTTAATGGGAAATCTGAAGCCGCATGGCCAGACACTGCGCCTGCGCTAACAATTGACGCGGAAACTCGTGAGACTTTGGGTGGAGACAACAGGGAAATACAACTTAAATAATGTATATACTAGCTTGTGTTAACAAAAACGATGCAAAACATCTTGTACTTAGCTGTTAAAACTTTCTTATTTTTTTAATTTTGGGAAATCGACAGTATTTTGTATATTTTTTAAGTTTTACACAATTCTTTTTATCACGTGGTTAAAATTGACCAATGGGTGAATGCCATGAGGGTGACGTTTTGTAACTGACTCGAGTAAAAATCTGAATCACGTAGTTCATACTTTGCAACTTATTTGGACAGTTATCGGATAATTTGTGTACGTTCCATGTAGGAGAAGTAATGCTGAAGATGAAGATTGATAAACAGTATTATAAAATTTAGTAATTTCAACGTTTGTGAAGGATTTTCTGTTTTGAAATGATCATGTGATTGAGATTAGCCAATCACTGTGCAAGAATTTGAGTAGACAGTATAAAAGGGTTGTTGTTGTGTGAAGTGAAGCCATTGCTGCTGGCGTAGGCAAAAAGTGTTCGGAAGAATCCAGCCATAAACATGGCCACGACAAGCCATCCAGCTTTGCAAGGCTATCAGCAGAGTTCACAACTCAACAATGCAGGGTACTGTTAAAATATTTTTGTAATAACTGTCTACTTTGGTGCGAAGACAGCACCAGAAATTTAGGCGGGTTAGTCGAATGTCGGCTTTTTTCCGCCATTTTCGTACTTGTATTCTTTCAAATTATGCGTGAAAACCACTGTTGTGTAGTCTATGACTTGTTAAAAAATATGTTATTTAGAAAAGTAAGCAACCAGAGACTCTAGTGGTTCACAAAGGGATAATTTACAATAAGTAGTTATTGTTATAGTTGAGGTTTAATTTCAGTACCAAGATTCTCTTATAAAGTGTGGGTCAAGTTTCTTTGTCTTCCTCATTCAAAATTCTATTGATACGTCTTAAAATATCTTCAACATTTCGTTTATATCCCTGATACTATATGTTCCAATTGCAAGCTTTTCAAACCGGTTTAAATGTACTGAGGAAGTTTAGAATTGTGCCCTATAATTTGACCACTATCTGCTAACCACACTTGACCTGTTAAATACCGGAAGTTGATAGGAACAATAACATTTACATCTTAATTATTAGTTTTATGTGTTTAATATAATTATATATCATTTCAGTTCATGTCTTGTGACATTTGATTGTAGAGACTAGACAGTTACTCAATCTCATGCTTTCCATGACCTTGACCCTATAAACAGAAACTCTGTAAATACCAAAATGCAAAGTGAGGTCACTGGTCAATTCTGTTAATTCCCTTTGTTTACTGCTTGAGTGTGTAACACTTACATGACAAGTGGTGTAATGGTTTGTTTTAGTAGTGGCCTGATGGGTACATTTTTTTCACTGAAATTAGTACTAAATAGAGAATATAGTGGGTTTATCCTTAATAAGTCACCTACAGTTACCAGTTTAAAATCATGTTATTGCATTTTTTAATTTAAAATTTGTTGCCAGTTTTAGTAATTTGTTTAGTTAAAGTAATCTGTATAGAATAGTGTAGAAGTACACCTTTGCCAAGAGAACTTCATGTATATGATTATTGATTTTTATGAATCATCACTTTTGTTATGTATAAATGTCTCAAATCTGCATTCCGAGTTAATGGCTAGATATGCATTAGCCTGTACTACAAAAATAAATCACTGTCTACCAAGACTTAAATAATGGTATAAAAAGAAATTTGGCAAATGAGTTGCAGGCATGTGTCAACTATTTGACACATTCGTCCTTTGTACTCGAATTGTGTATCATGCAGACTAAGGATTATCAGGTTTAACACCACATTTAATTTGAATGTCATCTGCTACCACTGTAGGTACATAAAAAGCTAAGCCATTGAAAAAATTAAATAATGGTAGCTTAGCTAAATTACATGATTAATGTACTTCATAATGTTTATTTTGTTATATTTGAATCAGAAATAACTGAATTTCATGACTTTTTTTATATATTTGCAATTTTATTGGAACAAAAAATAAATCATTCTCTGAAGAATAATTTATATATTATATTGCTGTATTTTATATAATTAGTCTTACGTTTTTGCATACGTATCAAATAAATGCAAAGCACAGGCAAAGAAGTTCATATTGATATATGCTACTTCAGCCCTCACTCATGTAGTGAAGTTGAATATTTTCTTAAAAGTAGAAAACTGCAAAATTTTATAATCCATTGTAAGAAAAAAGCTGTAATGCATCATATAATTCAACAATAAAACTGGTCAGGTCACCTTTCTTGAATTATCAAAAACAATCAAATTTCTACACACTAGACACAGTATTAGCAATATGTGAACAAGGGTTTTTGCAAATCCATCATAGCTAAATGCCCAAATGACAAAAGCCTAACATTAGTCATAGCACTGACCTTGCGAAATTCTCATGTCTGGACAACAGTGTTTCCCAAAGGGTACATATCCTTTAGATTATAATAGCAGTGGCCACAAAGTACCTCACAGGGTTTTGCAGGAAGATTAAATATGTCATATTAATGAAGCAATAAATTGCTAGCTTTTTTTGAAATAGAAAGCAAATCTGATTATTAACGAGCAAAATGTCCGTCATCCTGAAGCTTATCATAAAAAGAACTCAATTTGAACAGTTATCTGAACCAATAGTTTAAGACTAGTTTAGGTTCTTAATGATAGTTTGGCTGAGGGTCTATTGGTTTATGGTTGTTTCTGGTATGTATAACCTATAATTTGGTAGCCATAAGACTAGCTGTGAAATACAAGAACTGATTTCCATGGCATTACAGGGATAGTATAGTGAACATGACAGCTAATACATTGTCACAACTATTCATGTTTCTGAACATTGGCTTCCTGTTACAGACAAGAAGATAACAGTTCAAGTACAGATATTGCTTCTGGATCTGACAATACTATGGTAATTGCTGAAAGTACCAATAATTTCCTGCATGTCGACAAAAGTGATAATACTTCACCTCCAATACACCCTGTACCAGAGGGTGGGACTGAAAGTGCACCACTCCCTGGGAGTGTGAAGTCAGAGCAGGTCAGCAATGACTTGTTAGACTTGAGGTGGCTTTGATCTCATTCATTGATCATGCGCTTGTGGGATTCACAATCAACAGCTCCCTATTTTCCTTGATGTTATTTGTTAAAACAATTTTGTATTATATCACTGTGAGGCCAAAAATAATGTTTGTTTCCGATTACTTTCTGAAATGGGTAGGATAGGTACCAAAATAAGTTTTTTTTGGCAAATACTTATTTCTATTAAATTTTAACCAGTCAGTCACATGTTTGTGTGCATGTTTCGTGGGTCTAATATGACAGATGCAATGAAAATGATAAAAAGAATAAGTTTTTGCTGTGAATTATGCAAGATTAAATATCCTAAAGCTTTAGGGTCTGGGATAATTTCAGGTTGGATGAGATAACCGGAAACAAACAACTTTTTTTAAGACCTGATAGCAGATTTCTGCATGTGCTGGAATGCAAATCAACTGAACAGCAATATATTTGCATCAAGGAAAAGATTGAGCATCATGTACTCCAGTAGTTGTACTTGTTTGCACAGCTATCCTGTGTACTTGCATGAGAATTGTTAGTCTATATGCAGTTGATTGTGAATCTATACTAAAACTGCACACCAAAATTTAAGGAAATCATTTGGCCGGGGTAGAAATTGAGATTGCTAGTGTATGGCTTGCTTACTAACTTTGGCATGGGCATGTTTACTGGATATAGATATAGTTTTTTCTATGGACACTTCTTTCCACTGTATCTAATTTAGTAACTAGTACACCAAAGTCAAAAGATTCAGAATTTGGTTTTACTAGCAGTATTCAACAGAATGGACCCTGAGTTTCGTAGCCTGTAAATATCAGTTATAGGTATTTATGAAACTTTCATATTTTATCTTATAGCTGCATTTGTACTCTGACACAACTTGACCTTTTACCCTGTCCGACAACCAATTTCAAAACGCCATCCAATTATTATAGCCAACCACAGTGCACTGCTTAAATAATTACTTCAACCAGTGTAATAATTAGCTTCTAAAACGGACCATTTGCTTCATGACAACTGTTTGTCGTATTTTCCCCATGTTATTATGTGAATAACTACACAAGTTATAATCAGCTTTTGTTGCATAGATTTCTGTAGATGTATCCAGATGGAGAATCAAATACCTAATCAAGTTATGTCAGAGTCAAAACAAAACTAAGATTTAAGAGGTAACCATATGAAAGCTCTAACCGATAAAGTGGAGACTTGTAGGCTCTTAATTCTCGGGTGACAGAATGCGAAACTGCGTTCGCAATATTCACCAGTGAGTGGGACAGTTAGAAATGTTAACTGCACACTAACGCTGCCGGTGCCTGTAACAACTGAATCTATGGTACATGAGTATTTTAACTATGGTGTCTATGGCTGCTATGAAACATCTCCGGACCTGTATGTTGAAGTACACCTCTTTATGTCAGCATGAGGCCATGTATAAGTGTTCTTGCCATATCACCACCTGCTCTGTCGTAACTTCAACTTTTTGAACTGTCTGGTGCATTTATATAATTTATCTTAAGTAGAATCATATTTCACTCAGTTCAACTGTCTGTTAGGAGTTATTAGGGGGAGAGCCTGCAAATATTTTACCCCCACCCCTCCTATCATAATAAAAATTAGCTGATCAATACTGAACTTTTTTCTAACCCCTTCCCCTGTATTTATATGCCGTGTGTGTGTATATACAACCCTCTTAGGGCTGTTCCGCTTGTAATTGTATGGGAAGGGAGGAAGACACTTTTTTTTTCAGACCCGCCACCCAGAATATGAATTTTATTGCGCTACCCACCACAATATCGTTAATATATCAACTTAAATTTTATTCTACAACTTGATTAAAATCTGCGATTGCGATGAAACTTAACCAACAATTGACAAAGACTAGAGATAATGGTCACGGTTAATTCTGTATTAAATATATTGAAAGTCTCGCAATGTCGATAGACAGTCCTGCAAGATTCGACCAGACCGTTGAAAACAAGGGAGTATTTCTACCTAATCTATCAATTATATTCAAAACCTTGTCGATTGACGACAATATGTCCAAAAGTCTGTAAGGCATTCCATTTTAACTTGGAGATTATCAATGCACAGTTTAAATCAACTTCAAATGTAATATTAAAGCCTCGCTTGCCGAAACAAACATCTGTCTGCGCATGCCCATTAATGACATCATTTCATATTTTCCAATAGCATGGGGGATTTGATGCCAGGAATTTCGGCAACTATCTCTATATTCTCTGACTGATTTGAGTTTTAAAATAGTTTAGATAACAATCCATTTCATTTATTAAGAGCACAAAATAATTGTAGGGTAAGTAAGATCACCCATGTATATAATTTAAGATGACCTGAACTTTATACCAACCACCCGTCAAATGGATTTATTTTCCCACCCCACCACTTATAATATGTATTTAAGTACGATACCCACCACCTGTAATATTTCTATTCAACTGCCGTGTAATTGAAAGCGGAACAGCCCTTATTTATTTTCAGGTCCTCCCCCTTGATAATTTTTTAATGAAGCAGCTTTTATTGGAATGAGATTTGCAGTAGCATTTTGTTAAGATATGTTCCAAGTGATAATAACTTCATGGGACAAAAATTATTTTTGTAGAATGAAAGTATGGAACAGTCAGCTCCATCATTTGCCAACCCCCCTCCACCACCATGCACTGGAAGAAAAGGAAAACTCACTAACCAACTACAGTATTTACTCAAAAATGTCATCAAGCCTGTCTGGAAACATCAGTTTGCTTGGCCGTTTCATACACCTGTTGATGCTGTGAAGTTAAATTTACCTGTAAGTAAAGAGTTTATTAAAATAACATTTGGAACTATTTGCTTCCAACTTTTTGTTTGCAATGATTGTGCAGCTGACCTTTGACCTAGACTTATTAAATTTTATGCTATAATTAGTAGTGGGACAGGTAGTTAAACCATCTACATGAAAGGACCCTTGTTTGCAATCCAACTGTAATATATCGAGATGATACCATTGGTTTTAACAATTGTAGCCAGCAAGCTATATAGCCTCTAGTTTCTGTGCACTCGTTTCTGGTTTAGCTACAAAAGTATTCT
>JAOXYB010051879.1:0-11608 GCA_028565635.1 Phoronis ovalis
CATTTGATAACATTTAGTAAGTCATGATGTGTTGCTTGGTGGTGAGTTTACTCATCTGGTTTTTGAACTAAATGTTACCCAATACCGGCTGTCCATAATTCAGTTAAAGAATTATATACTCACTTGCTAAGTAGCGAAATCCACGAAAGGGCATACAAACACCTCCGTACCATCCTCCGAAAGAAGTGCACTGCCTAATTTAAAAACAAAGGTATCACAAAATTTTCAACATAAAATTTATCTATTACAAATGTCTTGATATTTATTCTTTAATATTTTTTCGATATCCAATGCATAAGTACTGCAAGTGTACACATGAATCTAAAACAAATTAAACATGACATCTGATAAGATAAGAGTCAAACTATGTTTTGCGAGTGAAGTTGATATGCCCAGGTTTGTGTAAATTTTGTTGTCACTATATTTTCAACAGTGGAGCCGTAAGAAAACAGTGAAAACTATATAATGGTTGCCATTTCTATTCAGCAAGAATTATTAGTATATTTTTGTATTTGTTAATAAAATTCAAGTATTAAAAATAACATGAAATAGACCATCAACGCTATTGTAAACTATAAAGAACTTACTTCACCCGGCTCTTCGAATCTAGATTCCTCATCCTCTTCAACTTTTCTCCAGCTACTATGTCCCATAGATAATTGTGTCTTTGTACGTCTTAAAGAGTTCTTCGAATGTTCAAGCGTCAAACTGTTATTAGATTTATTTTTTTTGATTTGCGATAAACGTTTATTCAAAATTGACAAGCTTCCAGCTAGTTCTTGAAAACTCATTGCTCTTTTCATTCTTCCAGTATTTTGGAAACTAGCAACTGCCTCAATTTTACTCCTTAGTTGTTTTTTGCCAAATAGTGAACTATTACTAGTTACATCTGAAGCCGCTCTGTTTAATTTCATACCCGATAAACTTGTACTACGGCGCACAGTTGGCACAATTCTACTTTTTAAAACTTCTTCATTTGATAGTCTTAGTCTTGTTGAAGGCGTTTGAGTACTAGTATCAGGTGTCCCCCGAGTTATGGAATGCGACGAGGTACGAGAAGCACTTCGGTTAAGCTGGCTAGGCGAGTGATTACTGCGATTTTTCTTTCCTAGAATGTCATCTACGGTGATCTGTTTAGCTTTATCTAGATCAGTCTTCATCATGTTGATCGTTCATGCAAGTCTTGCAATTAAAAAAATGTAAACGCAAAGTCAATCTATTCCATTCATTGATTCTTTTATTTTCTTCTATCTATGATCTAGCATGTCACGTAGTTTATGACATTTGCAGGTTGAGCTGTTTTAATCACATTGCTAGAAGTCAGCCGTGTGCACAGTGAATAAATGGCGATTATGTACAAGTCCTCCTTGATGACACATCTTCTTTGATTACATGCTGTAACCAAAACTCTTTAAAATATAAGTAATTGTATTATCCCATGACCCAATATTCGTAACCGGGGCTTGCCTCATCATTTACATCAGCATCAGGACATATTTTTAAATAAAAATATTAAAAGCTTAACCTTACTGATTATGCTTAGTAACGAGGCACATAGTATTTTACAGATCAAGGGATTTTTATTGTTAACAAATTGTTAATGATTGGATAAGTATTCTAATATTTCGCCCACCATTTACCACAATATAACTAAAAATCTTGTTAAACCTTACAAATCTGGTTACATAAAAGTGTTAATAAATGTGATATAAAAATGTTATATTTTCGTGTGAAAATTATTACAAAAACACGTTCAAGTTATATTCTCGACGTCAAGAGCTTGGAGGTACTTAATCTTTTAAATTACCCAAACCGAGGTTAATCGACCAGAAAGCAACAGTTATTATTATGTTTGTAAATAATACTTCTTTTACTCTCATTTATGGTGTACGATTTAGTACAAAATATAGTATTGTTGATCGTTCTAATAATTGGAATATAATTTTTTTTAAATTAAATCGCATTTTTTTTGACATTGACATAATAAATATATTTAATTTGTCAATGAAAATGTCTCATAATAATTAGTCCAAATCAATACATTTGACTAATTATCAGAATAGTATATGTCGTAAATAGCGTTTCATTAAAACAAAAATATACAATCGTCTATTACAAGTTGAGTTCCTATTCGCAGGCTAACCACGATAAGCATTAAATAACCTTTCACATACACCAGTCCGAGACATCAGTGCTTCCGTCTTACGTTCATTTATCAATGTTTATATAAATATATTGACTATGTTATTCATAATTTGCATCACATAATTTCGCGTATCAGATTTTTTAACTCAAATCTACAGTTATAGCTCGATCTTACTCACATAGCAGGCATTAGTTCAGGTTAAAACAAGTCATCGGCTAGCTGTGCATTAAATTGCCATGTAAAATACTCAAATCTATAGAGTTAACATATATAAACTATATACTTAGTATATACATAAGACCATTTAATTAAACAAATATTTAATTAAATCCCAACTCTCTTTAGTTTAATGCAAAATTAAACTAGTAAAATGACACAAAATCGATGCGTTTATATACCATTTTAAAAATTGTTATTATAGCTTGTTAATAATGTTATATATATAATTTTCAAATATTAGTTAACTATTCACAAATTCAATAAGAAAGCTGACATAAACACGTGGTAGTTGAAATTAAATCCATTCATTTTTCAATGCATAGATTGAAATTAGTTAACACTGGCTGTTACTTTCGTAATATATTTATAATAACTAAAACGGAACTAATAACAGGGCCGACTATATGCAACGTTCTCAAAATTTTATGGCGTCCAATATTTTTATAATCGGAATTTTTCATTTTCGACAGCAATTTCGTCTTTATACCTCCTAGAGTGTATAGTAGGAGGTCCTTAACTTGAAAGTCTTGACATAATGGAGAAAGTGTCTAAAAGGCGGTCACAACAAAAACAGTTACCAATAATTCAAATAAAGGAGTACAAACATTATATTATATACTTACATATATATACTCATAATAGTGTCGTTTAATGTTCGGAGGGATCAAATAACAATCACATTTATTAGGTTAACAACTTTTGTCATTGTGCTTTCTTTTATGTGTCCGTAACATGAGTGGTTCACTACAAAATTAGACCAGTTCTTCTAATATACCTGAATAAAATAGATATTTCTGATAGAATATCAAGATAGCCTACAAACAGTTGCAGATGATTCTGAAAAATCGGGCGTAATTTAAGCTCCATCATGTTTACACACGAGACCAAGCTTAACACACAAGAGATTTAGTAGTTTGCTTTAACCGGGTTACGGTTTTCGTAGTAAAATCAGTAGGCTAATGGATTTTTAAAATTTTTTGCTGTGCAAATGCTAACAAAAACTGACGTTAGTTGTAAAGAGTTCAGAGTGCTTGTTTAAATGTTGTGTCTTGAAAGAAAATACATTAAGTACTGATCAGAAATCTACACGTAAAGACAAAACATTCTTACTAATAGCATATTTTGTTCTTCATCTATCAAACTATTAACCAAAACATGTTTGAACGGTCTTTTACGGTTACTAAATTTGTTGCATAAGAAAAACATTTTCATTTCAGCAGGGACAACGTGACGAAACATTCGTTTGAAAAGACATGCCAAATAGCGGATTATCTGCATGTGTTAAGAACTATTAACCATATAATCCCCGCTCTTATCTTCCGGCTTAAATAATGTCTACTGTGATTATAATTTTGGTATCACAAAATAGCCGCTTAAAGCAATAACAAACTGTAGTGTTTACAGTAAAAGCACACAAATAAATGGCTGCACGAAAGTTTCTTTTGGTAATTTTTCAAGTAAGAAAACATTTTAATATGTTTAAAAACATTCATAGAACAATTTTTGTCAAAAGAAATATCAAAACGTCATATATACCACAAACGACAAAAGTAGCAATCTATAATATATTTTATAATTATAGTTTCTTATACAACTATAAACAAATTACAGTATTTCATTTATAACTAATTCAATTTTACAATACTGAAAATTGGGGTCCCAGCAAATTATAGATATATTATTGTATGAGCATGCTTACTTAATTAATCTTGCAAAAATGCAGTTCAATTAATAGAAAATTTTATCCAAAATAATTATATACAGGAAAAAAATAACCTGGTCACAATAAATTTTGCCACCAGAATCTGTTTCTTTCAGAAAAATAAGCTGGCACAAGACTTGGCGTTTTACTGATGTAAAGCGTCGATATGTTATTAGGTACTAGGCAATAATAAAACTGACAAGTTGTGAAATTCAAAGAGGTGGCCAGCATATGCTCAACTTGCAGCGACCTCAACTTTATACAGCAGCGCTGTTACCAGGTAGTTGCAGAAGCCAAACGACAAATAGTATGCAAACTACAACTTGAAACACAAATGTTTCATTTCTAGACACTCCGAATTCTTCTAAGGATTAAAAGGTGTTTCATTTTTTGCTACTGTTTTGGAGTCACTGCCAGCTACAGTCATAACTTTAGTTCCTGGTGTTTGTCCACTTTGTGACATAGACACAACCATAATTTTTTGAGCTGAAGTTGAACCTCCAGACACTAATTTTACAACTGTGGGCGCTGTTGATGATTGTGAGGCAGGTTGTATAATAAATCTCTGAGAGCCTGTTGCTGAACCTGGTGTTGTCGGCGTACGAGGCATCGGCAGCGACCCAGAAGCGCTAAGTCGTTGAGTGGTTGACATACGTGGCAAGCTACTAGATAAGGATGATGAGAGCACCATCTGGCGAGCCTGTTAGAAAACAGTACAACGTTATTACATTAAAGCAGTGTTACTTTAAAGGTCAGAATCCTTTCTACAGATACATATTGATGGTCCCAACTAATTATCTCCGCATGATTGATTTTCATAACAGACAAAATATATGATTTGTTTATGAAGTATAGAATGTGATATAACTCGTGTTATTCAAACATGAAGTACATTTACATGTACAAAATTGATAGCATGTATTTCTTAAATTTGATTCTTTAACTTGAACATTATAAAACAAAGAGTAGCTCCACAAAGTTTTACAATTGTTGTCTTGAAGACTGATTTGAATAGATTATTAGTAAAAGGCAAATCATGTTATTTCTAATGTTGAATTTTACACGATTTCCAAAATGTATATATGTACACAATACATTCTGACAAGTTTTTCAAGAAATAAAATGTTGATTATTAATGGGTGATCATGCATCTGCGAGCTTTGTGTTTACCTGCTCAGATAATAGGTTGGGACCATTGACATGTATCACCTGGTCTTGATTGAGGTATGTAAACCAACAAATTATTTAGGAAACAAGTAAACCAGAAAAAATTCATAGAATTAATTACAGCTACAACCCTTTCAACATGGTTTCTATCCCATTACACAAATGTTTACTAACTATTTCAGAATATGTTAAGATAGGTAATACCTGTGAGACAGATACTGACAACCGTTGACTGGAGGACTGTGCTGCTTGTTGAGACTGGCGTAGTTTCATTGTGCAAGAATGCATAAGTACTCCAAGATACCCATATTCAGTCTTGAAGTCTTCAACATTGTCTTGGACTTCGGCCATACTTCTCAGTACTGGTGGTACAATTTTCTGACAGAAAATAATAGAGTAAAAAAATGAATTATAGTGCATTCAAAGCACACTGGTCAGTACTTTTCAATTGCATCTCTTATGAACATAATTGCATGTTGCCCTTTTGAAAAAAAATTGACACCAGATTTCATTTCCAGATACATAGGGAATACAACATTTATGTTTACATTTCAAAGTATTTTGGTTTGCTTCGATGAAATACATAAACCAAGATGATATCATTTAAAATGATATTTTCATTATATCAATGTGAATATTCATTTGATGGCCACATTGATTCAGTGAGAAGCATTGTCAACCAAATATAGTTAAATCTGAATCAACCATGTGGCATATTGATAGCTTTGAGCTCACACGATGATCAGCTATTACTATGCTTCAGATTTTGACTAAGTCGAGCTATTTCTTTGCACACTCACCATTATAAGCTGTTTGACATGGTCTGCAGCATTTTTATCCACACTGTTAATGAGCACACAGTCCAAGACGTTCTTGATCTTTTCACCCTCTAACTTCACTTTAGGCAATAAAAAGGATTTTACAACCTACAAGTTCATCATTCAATAATGAAGTTTTCTTCTTTATATGTCAGAAAATGTACCAGTATGTAGCTGAACATGCCAAACTATTCCATGAAAAATTCCCACATTTATTTACTAAAGCAGTGTTTATTATTAAAAAATGGGAATGTGGCATTCTTTATATGAACAGTGCGGTGCCCATAAATGCACATTACATTGTATTAAGGAATTGAATGCACTATACAATATTACCACTGCCTGAATACCACTGTCAAATTAGCAGAATTTTTTCTGTAAATGCAAAAGATTTAACAGCTGTTAGTGACAATAGAACTGTATGTCTTAAATCCTTATTTTACCTCAGGTCCCAGCTCACCCAGTCCTGCTATAGCACCATAGTGTGTGGCGAGGGAAACCTTTTCATTATCTAAAGCATTGCTGAATGTCTTTGTTACTCTTGTTTGAATATCATTGGTACTAGAGCTGAAATGTCTATAAAAGAAAAGAAACATGTTATAGACTTCTTGTTACATTTTTAACATTACATATCATCACTGTGTCACCGCTTGACTGTGTCTAATGTTTTAAATGCAAGATTTGTATTCAGCTTTTGTTGGTTGACCATGCATTACGCATTGGAATCAAAATTAAACACAACCTATGGAAATTACCTTTAATGGGGATAACATTTATTATAATCAGAATAATAATTTTTAAATGTTTAACTGTTTATGCAACTTTTAACTTTTTCACAGAAAGCAAATAAAAGAATGAGGAAATACACTGTATCTAATTTTACAGTATATCTAATTTCACAGGCATAATAATATTGTAAACAGTAGCAATGTGCACCTGAACTGCAGCAGACACACATAAACAATCAGCTTGTAAGATTAATGTAATTTTTATATTGGGCATGTTATGTTGGAAAGTTTTACTACAGAAGCAGTAAAGTGATTTGTCTTATGAATGCACACTTTACCCAGTAACAGACTACTAACATGCACCACAAAGCAAACCGGAACAACCCCAATAGACAATCCTCTATGCGTCCATTCATAAATATGGAGAACTGTGGCATTGATTAGATTATTTTCACTATCCAACTAATGTATGCAAATAGACTATTAAAGAATATCTAACAAAGCAACCAGCATGTTGAAAGACTACATACTTGCACATCTGTCCCATTATTCTAGCAGCAAAATCTCTCAGTGCCCAGTGGTTGTCAACCTCAGGTCTCTGACATAACTGCTTACTAAGGATACATGTCAAGACTGATGGTACTAATTCATGTAACTGGAAAAAAAATTAAAAGATCATACTGGTTACTCCCGAAACAGTTTCATCTGGTTTTCACAAGAAGTCCCTTAAATGTAACTAAACAAAACACTCGTAGTTTTAAAACCTATGTTAGCTAGTATAGATAGAGATGGTAACCAGGGACCATTGTCAGAAATATCGTAAAGTTTTGATTCCATAAATCTTGACTTTACAACGTTTCTGACAATGGTCCCCAGGTATCATAATGTACTTACATATTTTTCAAGATATAATGAGCTGTTGTCCATTAAAGATTTCATCATTCTCATGAGATATATCAATAATGCCAGGTTATTCTGAACAACATTAACTTTAACCTGTTGAAAATATCAAAAAAAACAATGGGAAAAGGAAAGTTGTGGGAAACTGCTGGTTATTTTACATGAGAGTAGCATGTCTTATTCTTACTTTGTTCTATTACCATTTAATGGACATTTCATTTGATAGAGTTATAACACAATGATAGATTAGAATGTCAAAAAAACAATAATAAGTAATGCTAGCTTGGACAGATTTTATTTGTGTCACTTGAGATTTAATTTTTATTTGGGAACATTTGTATTTCATTAATTACTACAACATTAACGTCCTGGTAATAACAATGAGTACTTACCCCTTCTGATATAAATGAGGCAAACCTAGGCAACATTTGATGTAACCCTGGGTCAGATGCAAGGGATGTTAAAGCTTCTGTCCTCTTCAGTTCATCTGAGCCAACACAAGCTTCAGTGATCTCTTTATAATACAGCTGCTGTTCCTACACAGAAGTAAAGAGGTTGGCATGAAAATAAATTTCGCATTGCTTGCAATAAAGATTGATGTGATTAGGTAAGGTAAAGAACTATGTATTAAGTACTTGTACAGTTGGCGGTGGTTATGGTGGTGCATAGACTTAGAACTTAATCTGATAGACAATAAGATCATGCGTGTAGATTAAAATGATATCATTTCTACACACATTCCTCTTTATTTAATTAAAATGAATACTACACAGCTCTAATTATTACTGCGCATCATTTTACTCAATTTTTATTTGTGTTTGCTGCTGTTCCTAAACAGATTTGCTAAGAAAATACACTCCACATTTCTTGTAATAAAGATCGATGTAGATATGGCAAGGTGAAGTATTATAAACTTAGTAATTGTACGTTTGGAACTGGTTATGGACGTGCATAGACAGCAAAATCATGAGAATAGATTAAATACAGGTCAGATCCCTCCACCACTAAAATCATTACATATCATATGTACAGAGGATTCTGGATACTTGCTCGATACAATACACACATTCTTCATTATTTTATCTTTTTAATGAATACCATGCAGTTTTAGTTCATATATACTGTGCATCAGTTTACTCAATTTTTATTTCTAAAAAGCCATTATGAAAAGTTTCAAACCACAAAAGTCATCAATATTTTCGAACATGTCAAGCTTTAAATTGAGTAACCTCAGAGCATGTAAATATCAAACTTACTGCTGACAACTCATGAACTGCCATTTCTTTCAGTTTGGCCATTTCTGGATGTTTTGCTTTATGCTTTCCTTTGCTAGGTTCCACAATCGGTTTTGGTTTCTGAAGTTTTCCTTCTGTGCTTTTTATACTTGGGTCAACACTGGCCTTCTTTTGTAAATCTCTAGAAACCGGAGGTGGATTCTCTGGTACAGCTGGCTGAATGCCATCTATTGCTAACCAATGTGCTGTAAAATAATACGAACTAAAAGTTTGTATGTTTCATTCGTTTGTTGAAGTTTTAAAGCATGCAAGCACATTGCTAACAAAGAAAATAACAATTAATCCCAATAGTGACAATATCACAAGCTCAGGTGTTAAAATTAGTTCACAGACATATAATGTCAATACTATTTATGTATAACCAATACACAATTTTAATGTTTATTTAATCTTGAATTGATATATATTATAATAAAACGTACATTACTGATTACAGTTATGGAATGGCATTAGAACAATTCTTATGGATTGAACACAATATTATTTTAATTTATAGTGGTCACACTCATTATTAAAATACATAAGATTACTAACATTTGATAGTTATATCGTTAGGAATTTTTGGTAATTCTGCATTAACTATGTCATCTAAATCAATTTCTTTTTCTTCTACAAAATGTAGTTCTCTTCCACCACCACTTGCATGACGGAATGGTATGAAGTCCTGAGACTGGAATCCGTAAAGTGGCTACAAAAAATATCATGGTAAGCATAACACTGTAGAACTTTATATGAGAACACACAAAACTTAGGCAAAATGCATTTTAACCAAATACATTTAACTCGATCTGTCACTGATTCAACATAACTTGTAATAGATGAAATGTATTTTGACTAACAATAAAACACCAATACCTCTATATTTTTTACTTTTAGTGCATGATCAACATCAGCTGTCGAGAGGCATTTCCTCTTTCCATGCTGCATAAACTTAACTGCTTGCTGTAAAAATGAAATGTTTAAATAACAGTTATTACAGCATAACAAATAACCACAACATTACAAAATACTCTGGCTGTTTTATATTGTAATTAAACTTGTGAATTAGTTTCACTTCCACAGGTGCACAAGAGTAAAGGGAATGGCTTTTTAAAAGTCTGATTTTTGCAGTAATTAGAATATATATTTTAAAACTATTAGGAGTCCTACTGATATGTGAACACAGACTACTGACCTGGCATTGGTTGACAGAAAAAGTAAATTTTATAAATTTACTTTAATTTCATTAATAGTAGTGGGAATGCTGCAAGTGCTTAGCTGGCCCTATAAACATGCGTTTATTATATTACAGAGTTATTACAGATGGAGTTCAATAAACCTTGATATGAAAAAGTAGCATTATTTAAATGAACTGACTTTGACTCCTAATTTTCTTTCAGAGAAACCTAATGAGTAAAAACATCTATATTACCTCAGTTATCTGTTTCAACCTGTAACTGGCGTCTTCTGCTAAATATGATGCAGTTTCATCTGACAACCCAGAAACACCAATTGATTCTGCAATAACCTTGACAGAATCTGAATTTATATTACTACCAACTTTTGTTTCTTTCTCTGGCATTTTTCTTATTTCTGTTTTCTATGTAATAAAACAACAATTTTTATTAAATGGTTATCATTTTCTTATATGAAGAAAACAACAGAAGAAAGTCTAATGGATGTTATGAGAGAGTAAACTTTACAAGTTGCCCCCCAAAGTGCTATGGTTTTAATTTGTTTATGCTTTAAAAGTTGCTTTGTAAAGAGTAGGAACTATTCTAGCCACTCGACAGCGACATTATGCACATGTCCATCACGTGTAAACTTTATTAGAAGTAACTTTTTTGTGATCTTTTCCTTAGATTTTTTGGTTAGTCAAGATATATATATTGCCTCAAATTTTCATTAATTTCATTTTTTTGGCTTAGAAACCTACAGTAATTTTTTTTGGAATATACATGCCAATCTGGCCTTAGTCATGAATTTCTCCCATCTCACACAGAACTTCGACAAAAGTGCATCAGCGTAAGATCCATTCAATGGAATATATTTAAGAGGGTGCTTTTGATTTTATGCTGATTTGTTGTGGAAGCTTTGATAAAATTCGACTAAATGTTATGGTATATCAAGAGTCCGAAGGATAGACAGGATAAAAATTCTGTGTGGAATTCATTTATTTAATCAAGGTAGAATTACTTGTTTTTGAAGTTCAGCCTGTATGAAATTCTGGCATTACCCTACACCTAGGGCCAACCGTAGGATGTCCATACTACCATAGTACTATAATAGTTATGTATTCAGTAATTCAGGACTAATCCGACCGGCTGGTTTTACTTGCACTGAGGGTGGTCACTACCGTTCGTCAGTGAGTCCGCAAGTTTTTTTCCACATTGTTATTAAGTACTATAGAGTATAGTCGTATAGACTATAATATTACTCTATGGTCTAAGTACACCATAGCACGAGGATTTGTTGCTACTACATAAATAGTACCGGCATATTAATACACATATTTTTTTCTTTTTTGGGGGTCCTGGCATTTTAATTTTGGGTGTTTTGTAATGTCAACATGTTGTACTGACTAAAGCAATAAAATTCCAGAGATCATTACAATTTTTTAAAAATCGGAATTTGAATTCGGGCTTATTTGCCAG
>JAOXYB010051890.1:0-11606 GCA_028565635.1 Phoronis ovalis
AGGTTACATACGACGCCGACGCCGCATACAGTACGGCTATATGCCCTTTCACTATTACATAGTGATGGGCATAAAAAGATTAAAATATAAGATACTCAGTTAGAAAATTTCTATGATCAGAAATTAAAACTAGTTAAATTACAAAAAAGGAAAGATTACTCTGTTTTTTAGAGCGAGTTAAATGTTAAAAACAAGGGAACCAAATTTAAAGCTATTTATATCTAATCGTATACAAGACATCAACCAACCTTTCGCACATTTCAAAGATAAACATACAGATACATCCAAATCCAACAGCTCCTAAATGCTTCCAATATGCCACTAGTCTGTTTCTTTCACAGTCATCCTGAAAAAAACAACAACCAACATGCTAATAATGCTTAAAAATTTAATCAACCATCAGTAGCTTTATAACAACACTTTTGATGTTATCACGTCTATATCATCAATATAATAATCCCAACAGAAGCTTTAGTATTGTATCATGTATACAATCCTATAATCTATCTGTATTCATAATTTGGAACAGGGAAATTAATTCAAGAAATAAATTCCTGTGAATAGTGTGGCTGAACATTCACAAATTGCTGTGAATGTGTGACTGACTGGGCTTATTTTGCAATGCCACTGTCCTGTTGAGTAGCTTTTACAAACAGCTAGCTATTAGCAAGAACATTAGCAAATCAAGTTTTGCAGCTTCATATTGCACATTACTGACACAGAATTATGGCTACTAAACTCACCATGGTGTGCTCCCCAGCAAATACAATCCAGAAGGACATTAGAATGGAATAGAAGATTCCTTGTCTAATATCAGTCAGCAGCAACATAAAGGGCATATCAACCCACAAAGTCAGCCACTCAACAGGGACTGAAATGAAAAAGGGGTCTTACTATAAATTTCACGCATATGGTCCATATGGTATACGATTTTAATCATTTAATAGTTTGATCAAGGGTTTGCTGTCAAATTTGTTTATTGTTTTGAGTCCTATTTGTCCAAATACAAAAGCTAATTTTTAATTTTATTAAGAATTTTAAAATAATTTATTAAAATGCATTGAGAAAACTCTAGTATCTTGGTTACTTATGCCTACAGAAGCCACATGGAAATCTATGTTTTTCAAAAGTTAAACATCCGTAACACTTAC
This sequence comes from Phoronis ovalis, assembly GCA_028565635.1. Lineage (NCBI taxonomy): Eukaryota > Metazoa > Phoronida > Phoronidae > Phoronis > Phoronis ovalis. Next base: position 1,152 of record JAOXYB010051890.1, read on the forward strand.
AAGTGTATACACTTTCCAAGCATAGACAAAAATATTAGCAAAGTATATTTTGCAGTATTGTTCACTTATTGTGTCATGTCTAATAGCATAATCACATATAAGACACAAAAAGTCGGTAATAAATTAACTTACTAATTGGCTTAGCAAAACTAACCCAATTGAATTCAGAAACCATCACAGGGTTTTTTTAATGTCTGAATTTTCTGTTCAGTCAGCTTAAACTCAAATTGACACTGATTTGTGCAAAATATACATTATTTCGTTCTGCTAAGTTTCTCTTCTTTTTGTATAAAAGTAAATATGTAAAATGAACTTACAGTTTAATAAAGTCAAAGCACTTCCTAAAGCAAGCAACATCCTACAAATAGTTCAACTTAATGAAAATGAAATACACTTTATAGCGTATGCTTATTGTGTACCGAAGGAAAGCACAACAGACTGGAGAACCTTTGTAACAATGAGTACAAAACTCTTTTTTAATACAATCAGTTCAAAGAATGGTTTGTTATATCAAGATTTCTCTACTTTCCACCACAATTGAAGACATATTTTCTTTTATGTCCTATTAATTTGACTAAATTATGAACAGTCTAATTATGTTAGTTAAAACTTACTTTTCAAGCAGGTTAGCTGGTCTATTTGCTAACTTCACACGCCTCCAATACCAGATCAGAATAGGTAAAACAAGAGGAAACACAAATGACTTGATGGCGAACCATACTTTAGTGAAGCCCCCATTTTGAGCTATAGCCTAAAATATGAGCATTTTTATGTAACAAATTCTTACGTAAGCACTGTCTTCCAGAAGAAAGATTAAAGTTCATGATATTAGCAAATAGTTTTTAGCAATTAAAATGCCTTGAATCCAAATAAAAGTGGTTTACACGAATTAAAGAAATAATCATACACCAGTTTTTGAAGTATTTTATTTAAAATACAGTAAAGTACTCACAACAAACCAAAGATCTTTTAGATCTCCTATCTTGATATTAACAAATCTACTGTGATCTGGTGGAAGACGGATATTGAGCAGATAGAAATCGTGATGGCAACTTCCAAGCTCAAACATCGATAGAACAGAACAATTGTAATGCTTCCCATCGTCCATCTACAAGCAATAAATATACATGTAGGTCCATATTTTTGCAGTTCCACTAAATATTTAAATGAATAACTCAATAAGAGGTCTTCTTTTGCAGGCAGATGCCCACCACAGTGAAGTAGTTTAAAGCGATCTCTCCATGTATTAGAGTTTTCAGGATCTGCACAAAAACGGATTGATGACTGCAGAAAAAGTCAAATTTTCAGATCAAGGTCATTCTAAAATACCACCTAGCTATTAACACCACCTACCTCTGCCCTTCAAAGACCCATCTTTAAATCATCCAGTCGGTCACAATGCAAGTAAAAATCAACACTGACCTATATTTTAGCTTACATCTGAAATGACCTCCATACATATAAAAAATGATATGTTTACATATTAGAGTTATCAAAATATAGGCAAAAACAGCTTAAGGATGGCAAACAATGTTGAAATTTCCAATTTTAAGGCCAAAATACAACATAGCCAGTCGGCCGTATTGGAACTTAAGCATGTCAAATCATACTGGACCTGTATTTTGACTTACATTTATGCTGCACTAAATATGAAACTGATCCAAAGTAAACCTGTTACCAGGGTACCATCTACAGGAACAAACATGGCCACCAATCGGCCATGTTGGAAATGATACAAGTCAAATTCAAACTTGACATGTATTTTGACCTCTATTTACTTCCTGAATGAAAGTGATCTGAAAAACAATTTTGACAATTGCAAAAGAAATGCCAAATTTTCAGATCAACAGTTGACCCATTTTTCAAGGTTGTTCGAAAATACCACTTAGCCTGTAACACCCACCTTCAGCTCCACTAGTAATCCGGTTCAAAATTACGCCTGACCTGTACTTACTCCACACTGAATATGAAATTAAAAACCAAAGCTGTTATTTCGAAGTACCATTTTGAGAACAAATATGGCCAGCAGTCAGCCATCTCAAAAGGGATCCTAGCCAAAAGTATACCTGACATGCACTTTGACCTGTATTTACTCTATACCAAATATGAAGCTTATTGATTAAAAACTAAAGTAGTTATTGCACAACAAAGAAAGTGCACAATGAAAAATGTCGAAGATTCAGAAGGACACCTGATCCATTTATCAAGGTCATTGTTACCTAGCATAATATATTCACCTTAGAATCTACGTTCTTCTGGAAAGTGGCGCAATATGAAATGCCTTCCCAGAAACAAGCATCATGATGGCCGTCAGTTGGCCACATTGGAAGTAATCAATGTCAAAATTATATCCGGTAATTTGAGACAAAGACAATGTTACATATTTTGACGCCAACAGGATGACTAAGTTATGCTGCTAACTAATTTTGATCAGGTTAGCAAACAAGCTAGCAGACAGAAAACTAGAAATCAACACCAGCCTGCTAAGTAGCAGAATCTGTCTGTACAAATCCAAGAGGATGGACTTGTAAAATATGTGCATAATAGTGCCCTGGGTGGAGAGAGCAGAATTCTTGTGTCATCATATTGAGAAATAATTTTGTGATTGTGGTGACGATATCAAAGGCACTGTATATGCCTCGACATATGAAATAAAGATTTTTGTTCTCTAAAAGTGCACAGAGATACTAGCAACAAATAACACCTTTTCACCATGGTTGCTTCCAGGGAAAATTGCTTGAGACTGACGTTGCTCAATTTAGGCCAGCGGATTAGCTGATAGTAATCTTCAAGTTGCACACTTAGAAAGGATACACATATTCAGGAGTGCACACAACTGAATAGAAGTTATACATAACTGGATGCATAGTATATCCACTCTCCCATGTCAGCCTTAAATTTGCAGGTTTAGTGGAAACAGATTTTAATCAGCGTGAGTGAAATACTACCTAACAGGATTCAACATTTCATAATTGTTGGTGGTGCAGCAATAAATTACCCACAATGCTTTGCTAAACACTTTAAATTTGTAAAGAATAGTTACTTCTTCAAAATACAAACACAGTAACTGTCATGCACACGTACCTGATCTTCATCTATTATACAGTCAAGTTTTCTTAGTTCTGTTGAGTTAGCCAACACTTTCCAATCTTCATCATCATCTTTTTCATTCCTGTATCCAAGACTTGCATGCAATTCAAGAATTGAGTCATCGGCTACAATGAAGATAACATTCAGTTTATCTAAAACACATGTTCAAATAAGTAGACAGAAGTTTTAAAACATTAATTCTAAAAACCTCAACCAAAAACTTTATTTAGTTACAAAATACTCACTTCATTGGAGACTTACCTGGCATAGTATCCTTTCTCTCTTTGTTATACGCCGTCTCAAAGGTTAAAACTCCAATAATATTTTGAAACCAACGAGACATATCCAACTGTTCTCCATCTCTATATTGTGGAAACTGGAAGGCAAAAACAATCTGATCGGCAGAAATTTGAAGCTCTTCAACTCTGCCGTCATCAAAATCTGGGATGGAGTCACACGAATTTTTACCCCGAGAATAAAAAAACTTGTCTTTGCTCAGTTTTGGATTCAAATCCAAACATTTTGTACCCAAAATGTTCTGTACGTTGGTTGGTGAAGGAGCTGGAAAAAAAATGAATATCTGCAATCTAGTATTAACAATTGAAGAATATAAAAATCTTTATAAAAGTATTCACAGCAGCAGTGAACAGTAACAATGCAGATCAAGTGAACCAACCTTTCAATGTCATCCTAAAACACCACCAAACCATTAACACCAATGCTTCTTACAAGGAAGAAGTATGGCCACCAGTTGGCCATATTGGAAGTGATCCGGGTAAAACTGATCTATATTTTGGCCTACATTTACTTTCTGATTTAAAACAATTTCTATACGTATCAGAGTTTTCAAAATACGAGCAAAAACAGCTTGATGGCTGCAATAAAAGGCAAAATTTTAGATCAACGTTTGACCCACTTTTCAAGGACAGTCTAAAATACCACCTAGTCTGTAACACCCACATAACCACGGCCTTATTTAAACCATTTACAAATTGTCCAGGCAAGGCTTTGTCTTGCGGCTATATAGACGTACCATGACATACTGTCTAGGGAATCAGTCGGCCATACTGGAGGTAAAGCAGGTCAAAATCACATAGGACCTGTATATTTTAACCTATGTATACACTGTACCAAATATGAAACTGATCTGAATAAACGAAAACTGTTGTCGAAGTCAGCAATGTTGGAAATGATCCAAGCCAAAGCCAAACTTGACCTATATTTTAGTCTCTACTTACCTGCTGAATTGAAGTGATCTCTCTCTCTATATGTATCTGATTTTCAAGATCTGCGCAAAAGCAGTTTCCACACAACTATGAAATAAATGCCGAATTTTCGGATCAAAAATTGACCAATTTTCCAAGGTTGTGCGGAAAATCTACATAGCCCGTAAAACCTGCCCAAATATGGTCTTAAAACCACTTTGAATTGTCCTAGCTTTGTCTGTGCTATTGTAGATGAATCATCCTGGGAACAAATATGGCTGCCAATTGGACATATTGGCGCTGTTAAAATTATACTGAACCCAAATATGTTGGAAATCATCCAAGTTGAATTCAAATTTTGTTATTTTTTTTTTTTACTTCTGTTTACTTTCTGGATGAAAGTTACCTTACTAGGTACATATCAAAGTTTTGAAGATCTGGGCAACAAACAGTTTTGACGACTGCAAAAGAAATGCCAAATTTTTCTACATAAATTCGAAAATACCACTTACGGTAATTATTCTCAAATTCGTACAAAAAAAAAATTATTTTTTTTATTTTTTGGGGGTGTACAAAATTTGGGAAATACAAAATTCTCCGAAAATATGGGTGTACGAAGTCTCGGAAACTTTAATAAATGCGTAAAGCGGGTATACAAATAAGGGAATTCCTTGTCTATCGATGATCGTAAATCGGGGTCAAACACTACCAGTACGGCAGTGCGAGAAATCGACGTAAACGATCAATCAGTGACAGAAATAGCTCGTTGAATGCCTATGGTGCTATTATATAATAAATAACCATTTTTCAATACTTGATGCATCAAATAACGGACAAATTGTGGTAGCATGCAAAGTACCTGGCTTCTGCCGTTCTGGAGGATGATCTAGCGTGTTCTCCCGGTGTGTTTAGAACTTAGTGTTCGCTATGGGGTAATATGCTTTGCTAATCTTCTGGAATAAACAAACAAAAAAAGGTGCCGTCCCAAAAATGTTTTTTGCTTTCTAAAAAATTATTTTTTTGTGCTCTAAGATCGTTCTCGATCTAAATCTCCTGCGATCACTCATTTCCTGAAACATTCATCGTAAATTCATAGCTGATCAATGAATGACGGTGATGTCACTTACACCCAATCACAGTGCAAAAGTTGGCTAGGCTACGGGTTAGCCACCAAAAAAACAAGTAAACCATCAACATGCGGTATGCTTGAAATAAACCCTCGAACACTTATGTCATAGAATTATCAAATAAAGAGTTTTAAATCAATAAATTTTAAATAATTATTTTTATTTTGAACTGCATTTATTATTTTGTTGATAAAATTGGTCTAACTAGATCTAAAAAAATATCATGTTTGCCTGACCAGAAGCTGTGAGATTTAATTTTCATGCTGGATGCTGGTCCAGAACCGTCGCCAAAAACAAAGCAGTATAACGTGTAGGTCAGCTAGGAAGAATTTTCACTAATTTTGTTAGATTTTTTTCCTAGCTAATACTTTGATCGCGATTGCTCGTGTGAATAGCTTGAGATTAAAAAGATTGACAGAAGGCGTGACTTGTTATTCACGGTCCCGTCCTAGATTAATGATTCACTTAGTCCGGATTTCCTTGCAAAAAATATAGTTTACATTAATTTTTGATATACTGAAATTGTGAATTCACACTATGTGTACGAGCGATTACTTTATCCAAATAGGGAGATAGAACATTACGCGAAAATGCCGATATTTCGTTAATACTTGACCGCGATCCCGGTTGACAAAGTCACTGTTCTCAGCCGTGATTGCTTTTTTTTTTATGAATTTGACACACTAATTAGCGCCAACCTGAAAAGAAGCCGTCGTATTTTGAACACGCTTCCGAGAATGTATAGATTTAAATTCCATATCAGCGTTCATAAAATACAAAATATTGACGGAAATTAGATTTTGTACGAATTTGAGAAACCCCAAAAAATCCAAGAAAAACTAGGTGTACGAATCTAGAGAAACACCAAATTCTCAATTAATGGGAGTGTACGAATTTCAGAAATTATAAAATATGAAAAAGGGGGTGTGTACAAATAATGGAGTTGTAGGAATTGAGGTTAATTACCGTAGCCTTAGTATAAACCTGCTCACCAATGACCTTATTAAAATCATTTTTAAATTATCCTTTATGGTTATAGGAAGATAGATTACGACATGGAAGAAAGATGAATATTTGTAAAAGGGAGAAGTATAGGTGGGAGGAACATCAGTATATGCTACTAAATTTAGGATTATCACTGTCAGTAAAACATTTGCCTAACTAATATGGTCAATTAATACGGTACAAGATCAAGGTTAAAGACCAATTTTATGCATCAGTTCAGTGTTTTTTCTAAACTCTAGCACAAATGCCAGAAAATAAATCACCTATCTTTTATTCACTCATTAGTTTGATAATTAAAGTAGACAAGAAATGTTTAACTGATAATATCAAAGGTATATCAAAAAGAAGGAATTATTTAAAACATGTTTTGATCAGACAGACTCAGATAAATATGTCTAGAATCTACTTGAAATCTGTGAAAACAACTTCTAGGAATTCACAGGATATTGAGATAATGCCATCTTCATAGTAGTTTTTATCAATTTTAGTTTTACTTTCATAGCTTTGTTTAAATTCTCAATCAGCAAAAAATCAAATCTTGTCTAAATTCTGTCATAAGCATGATTGGGAAGGTTTGCACAATTATATGGTGCATATACACTATATAAATAAGCACACTAAAAAAAATGCCCAGAAAAAGTGCTTTTTGTTTAATTTTATAATTGCTTGTTTTATACAAAAGAGACAATAAAAACGCAAACCATACTGTGTCATATCAGGGGAGGAGGCAATCCCAATATATTACCTACTGGAGACATGCCACTTGGAATGGTCCCATTTACAGCCTGCCAGGTATGAGGAATAAGGGTAATAATTTCTTCCTTCCCAGTACACTTATGAGTATTTTTTTTTCATGTATTGGGTATAAATTTGGCTTATGATTTTAGTGGCCACTGCAGAAAAGCTAACCATCGATCCTAGTTCGAAGTTTTAATATCATTTTCTGCTATTGCTCGTCAAATCTACATATGGTTATGGTATTTTGTGGATTCGGTATAAATATGGGGATTTTTCACTTCATCCTTGAATTTGCTTGATGTACAGAGAGATTCGTCCATTTCTCTTGAAAACCTAGTTAGATTTGTTCACTTTCAGCTTCATTACAATCAATTTTTTAAGCAAATTTAACACATTTACAGTGTACTTTGTTGACAACAAAAATTCAAAATGTTAAATTCATAGATTGTTGAAAACGAAAATTCATTTCTGTTAAATTCATTACATCTGTAGCAAACAATGAAAAGGTGATTAAATGAAATTTGATTTCATTACTTAACAGTGCTTGCCAAGGTTATGACAAAAATGCAACATAATCAGTGCATTACATCCATAGTAGTATCTTATTTGGTAGTCTAGCTGATATTTTTTGGAGAGTGCAAATTAAATTATTATAATTCATATTTCCCAGATAATAATTTTTAGAATACAGTTATTTATACTTTGCATGTTTGCATTATCCTATTCAATTACCAGTAAATACCTGTCTTAAGAATGCATTTATTAATACTTTTCGAAAAATCATTACACTTGTGACATGTACAATTGATATCCGGGCAAGGACTAATGAGTAATATGCAATAATAACATTTACAAGTACAGATCCGCAAAACTGCTGCACACAAATAATGCTCCAAGTTATCCACATTTTATGTGTACATGTTTTGTTCATATAGTATAATTAGGTTATCCAGGAAATTTATTTGAAAATACTGTGAGTGCCTGTCTTTTTAAGACTTTACTTCAATATAAATCAGGTCAGAATTTTTGGGGTTGTGTGGCAGGTACCCACCAAAATCATAACCAAGTACTCCCCATGGATATCAAATTACTGGCAAGACAAGATATACCTTTGAGGCTTAACCTAGAAACTTTTTATATAGGAAGAAACATTAAATATTTCTGCTCATTAATATAATCCACTAGTTTATAAGAAAAGTATTAACATGTTCCTCCTAATGTTTGTTCACTTTGGCATGCCTTTATTGAATTTAAATGACTTTTTATTAGCAATATAGATAAACATATTGAAACACACAATATGTCGACAGGAAGCCACAAATGCTTTTGAACGCAACAAAAGCCTTATGTATTTAGAATCGGAATTAGCTTTATACTCAATAATGCTGGCCAGGAGATCTATTGATAATAATAACAAAATTAGCTGGAATGCTTATTTGAGACATTGAAAGTATAATAACTTACAGATTTACTGGAAACAGGTTAGATTGAACTATTAAAACTATCTGCAAGAAACGAACAAGTATTTGAAATAGTTGTGGTACATGCTTCATAGAATTACTAAAATTTGTGCGACGATTAACTCAGAAGTCGACACTAATTTTAGACAGAGTTTTATTGATATGGTTTATGGTCCCGGTTCAATCCACTAATCCTCAAATATAAAAAGTGAAGTACATAAATTTAAGACTATTTTATCTACCTTATATATACCTATGCAAGAATTAACCCGGGAAGATAATCAGAGTTACTACCCAAAAAAAGCAACAAATAACACGAGTGAGAAACACTGATTTGCATTCAAAACGACAAAAGAACTTACCGATTAATCCTCCAAGCAAAAAGAATGTGATTTGAAACAGTAACAATATTAAGCCCAAAGCTATTAGTTTTCTATTGCTGACTGTTTCTATAACTACCCCAGCCATCGTCTGTTTAGTTCAAATCTTCACAACAGTAGTTTCCCTGGAAAGATTGAACAGGACGATAATCACTTCTAACTTCTTGTCTACAAAGTTGCTTGAAGTTTTTCAAACGAGGCTAATGTAGCGCTATCTGGTGCTAGGATATCTGACAAGTTCATTTTAGATTAGGGTAACATATTAAACGAACTTTTACAGAAAATATGTCTTTGTAACAACAGTCACACAGAGATAACTTGAAATAATACTACTATTAAAATAAAATGCATGTACTACATTAAGTATTGCTAGATTTCCTTTGATATATGATAGACAAAAAATAACGCAGGCTTACTTTAAGTATTGTATAAAATATTTAAAATAGCAGAGTCCTTGTAACATCCGGTGACCTCCTGGATCGTCTGCTTCAACTAAAAATGAGATGATTTAAGATTTATTTAGTTTAATTAGTAACCAAGTTTTATTTCAGTACGCTGCTCAAGCACACCAAGAGATCTGCAGTATGTTTTATGCCAGTCTTTATTGACTCTGACGCGAAAAGAAACTGTAACAAGGATAATTTTGCAATGATTTTTGAAAGTAAGTATCATAAGACATAATGGATTAATGATAAAGACATAAAGTCATAATTCATAATCATAAATATAATGGCAGGCCGCAGGGGTACTCTAGTTTTTTTTGTGGGGGTTTGCAGCCCAGTTGAAAATTTTGGATTTGGATTGTATACTTCTTGCTGCATTTTTTTGGATTGATACCGTAAAGATATTCAAAAATTTGGATTGCTACCCACTGGCACTGCTTACAGAAAATAATTTGGATTAATTTTAGGTTTGCGTCCATAGGCATAGGCATAGGCATAAATAAATTTTGGAATTTGGTTTGTATCAGTCAGTTTGCGTAAAAATGGACTGCTATACTCAAATATTTTAAATTTAGGATTGTAGTAGCCTTATATTTCACAAAATTTGGATTGGGTTTGCTACCACAAGCTAAAATTTTGGATTCGGATTTCCGTGCACATCCCGTAGTCAAAAAAACCTTGAGCGCCCCCCCCCCGGGGTGTGTACAGCCCAGAGATCCAAACCCTGACCCTAAAGTATCCTCAGAACTGCCAAAACACCCACCTTGAAATATCCTAGGGTAAAAATAGCAGTTGTGAAATAGGTCAAAACATTAAAATACAACCCAAAAAATTGTAATCTTTTTCAAAGTAATAAAAATATCTACCCTAAAATATCCCCACAACACAAAATACTCACCCTAAAATATCCTGAAATGTCAAAAAACCCACCATGAAATATCCCACAACACAAATACCTACCCTAAAACATCGTGGAAGGTAATTAAATAACCCACGCTGAATATATA
>JAOXYB010051901.1:0-11604 GCA_028565635.1 Phoronis ovalis
GACGTAAAAATTGGTAGATTAATCTTGCACGTAAGTTTTATCGCGATAATTTGGTCCCGTGTGAACAAAGCTTAAGAAAGTTTTGCTACTTTTCTGGGTTTTTTTTTTTTACCAGAATTATGTTTTTGCAACATCCTTTATTTAGGTTACCATGGAAACCTAAGGTATGCAATGATGAAATCATTTAAAGGATATTTTGTTGTGCAGGTGGAAATTTGGAACAGCTGCTTTAAAGTATAGAAACTTGAAGACCTAACATGTTGATCTCGCAAATGATGGACTCTAATCAATATTTTTGACAATTTTGATACAAAAAGTATTTACTCGAAAATAAGCATGATGAATTTGAAACTAAATTAGTACTTATTACTCATGTGATTATAAATGTCGAAGACAGTTAGTCCTATAAAAAAAACTACTAAATTACTATAAAATCCTAATTTTAATATATTCGGTTTCAAAATGTACTATTTTGGAACTGCTGTATGAGATTTACCTGTGGCTACTTGTTGATTGAAAAAACATCCAAACTATGTTTCTTATATAACTAAGGTAGAAAATATGCTACAGGTGTTTCTGCTGTGACTAAAAATAGTAATGAAGTAACGAGCCACATGGAGAAGTCAGCGGCTCCTTAAAATATCACTCCATATGTTACAACTGCATCCATGTTGGTATATACTGCTGGTATGGCATTTGTATCTTGGCAGTGTGCCTGTCCAGGCTTTTGCATGTTAAATATTTTATTATCAAATCATTATTAAATGGATATAAAAATAGCATAAGTGACTGTACTTTACAGAAGGTAACAAATTGAAATATGGGGTCCTTAGGAATTCCTGCATATTTGTACCAATTGTACTGTTTATTTAAAATTCATATTCACTGTATTTAAAAAATATTAGAGAGGACAGTTTAGTTCAAGAGTATTATAGATAGGTCTGATGTCTGATTGTGCTTTGTACATATAGTTTCTTGTAAACTCAGTTTAATAGTGGGGATGCATCATTATGACTGTTGGGTAAACCCAAATGAGGTATTCAGTAGTTGAAAGTGTTAATTATTTGGCCACTGTTTAATAGAAAATAATGAAACAAGCAATTTGTTGTATTTTTAGAATTTTGATAATTGGTACAGCATGTTGCAATGCAATATAATTTGTTGCAACTTGGACTCATAAAACTGGATTTATTTGTCCCACCCATTATGTTGGCTGAAAAACAACAATTTTACACATAACATGATCACTCTGAATACACATTTCCTTAGATCATCTTGTAATATAATTACAGGGACTGATCCAACTTTTGGAGAAGGTAAAAGATAAATCGTATCCATGTCCAATACCTATTACCTTATTCAGATTTTTTTCTTAGTAATCAAAACAGACCTAACATTTATTAGTAGTTTTCTGGACTGATAATTACAAGGTTCAAAGAGTTGTCAGCAGTTACCAATAACCAATTAGTACTTCATCCTAAAATTGATCCTATCCCTATAGTGGGCACCAGGGTCTGCTTCCCTGGCCCAGTGTACCTGTTGTGCACCTGATCTTTCCCTGAACTGTTATCTTTAAAAAATATTAAAACTATGCACTGCTAAATTTATTCATTTTTAAACTGGTACATGCATATAATGTTACCAATTGTGTATGGGCTAGAAGTGATGTGATCATCAGAATGCTTTAAATTAAGTGTTTCTCTAATTGACATTAATGCCTGTTGCCTGTAAATAAAATTAAAAGGGTAGAATTGACAGTTTTGTCCCAGATGATTCCTTATAAATTCCACAATTTCTATCTATTTAGTAAACTTTAGATGTAAACTACTGCTTAAATTTATAGTCCTGACATCAGTGATATTTAAAATTGAGGCTACTGAAAAAGATAGAGAGCTCCACAGAGGATTATGTATAATGAGCTTAGGAGATTAACATGGTGACTAGAAGAAAGTGCTCTTACTCCTATAATTGTTGTTGTGTATAACTGGATTTTCAGGCTTGATCTTATAAAATAAAGATAAAGACTTTGCAGTGGTTTGCTTTAATGTATTGGGCATTATAAGGAACATTTGGAAATAATTTTAAAATGGATCACTGGAGAAAACTAAGGCATACTAACATAAAAGGAGAAATAAAAAGAGATCTAGAATTCTTAGAAAAATCTGCAAATTCCAGAATTTTTGGGAAAACTGGAAAATTTTGGAGAGTTCGTGAAAATTTAACAGGCGGACCAAATTTTAAGCAAGTTGTTCTAAAGGTGATACTTCTGTGATAATGTTAACTGCCTTTTTATTGGTGGGCAAGAATTGTCATGAAAAATGCAGGTTCTATGTAACTATAGGATTAGCATTAAAAAAGGCATAAGGTTCACATGAGAATGGACTACCTTCATTTTTTTTGTTATCATGTTTTGAAGGATTGATTTATTATGCACTTATGAATTTTCCTGTAAAAAATAACCTACGTAACTGGTATTTCCTTATATTTTGTAGGTTCAGAGAATCCCGGAGTATGATAAATATTTAAATGATTTACTTGGTGAGACGGATGACTCTCATCCAGATTATGAAGATTTGAGAAAAGCAGCTAGTAAAGTGAAAAGTGTAAGTAACTGGCTTTTGACCTTACTTTGATAATTGTTCGGAAGCAACAATGTGTAAAGATATTAAAATTGAATCAAGGCTGTGTGGTAGTAAAGTGAAAACTGTAAGTAAAAGGTTTTTGACCTTACTTTGATAGTTGTTCTAAAGCAACAATGTGTAAAGATATTTAAAATTACGGTAAATCAAAGCTGTGTACACAGAGGCAACACCTCATGCAAAATATGCATTTGCAACTTCTGTGCGGAATCAACATTTTTGGTATCCATGGTAATGATATTGTGCTTTTCTCATCAAACTTTCCAGTGGAGAATACATAAACATACCTAGTATTTGTTATGTTACTGAAAAATATGTAGAAACATACATTTATTTCCAGCATGGAGAAATTGCAATAATCGCAAGGTATTTTTATGAAGTGGCAAATGTAGATTAAACTTCCATATTAGCACATAACACCGGTAAAAATGCAAAGCTGAAAGTGAATGGTGCCTGGCCCGGGGGTAGTCAGGCTTCTGATTATATAGGGATGTGCGGCCCCTGAGGATCCGGTTTTTGTATCATATTAGCAGAGTGGATCTGTTTTTTCATACTTGATCTCTATCAGCAAACAAGGTTTTCATTTGTAGCATTCAAACAGGTTTTACTAGCACATATAAATTAGCACTTGGGTTTTTTAGCAAGCAAGAGTTACATAAACCGTTTTTTTTTTTGCAGCAAAAAATAGCTGGGATGACCTGGTTTTTGGGGCACAAAATTTTGTGAAGTACTCCCCAGAGGGATTTGACCATTAAAAAATTATTTTTTACAATTTTACATAAAATATAGTTTGCAATAAGAAATCAACATTCATTATTTGTACAAAATCTATAAGTAATAATATATTGCTCAGCAGCAGATGGAGCATTGAGTTTGTGCACAGAAAAGAAATAATGTACTAATGTGAACTACTTACTATAGTAGTTACCAAGTTGTTTACTGATATATTTACTAGATGGGCAGTTGAATCATAAACATTCTGTCAGTTGCATCATCAAATTAGATAACTTCATATACATGAGTCACAAGAGTAAAAACATGGGCCACAGTTTGAATGTCTATATATGGGAAAAAAAGTGTCAATAATATGTTTATCATTTTATAAATTCTAGTATAATGATATGAATAGTAACAGTAATGAGGACTTCCTCTGGTCATTGAACAGATAACAAACTTGCTTTGTTGCAGTTAGCATGTCCTCTACTGCCCCCATCTATCTAAATCGGGCTATATACTGAAAGTATTCATTTTGTTTCACTCTTTATTTTAATCAAGAGGCATCAATGCAGGTGCTGTGCTAACAAAAACATGTGGACTAAGGAATTTTAAAATTTATTTATCTTTTTATTACAACAAATAATACTTTGTATACATTAACTGAAGATTGGTACTTTTGAATATTAGCATACCAAAGAGGAGTCAAGTGTTATGGGAGATAACTGGAGAATGATGTATCCTCTGATATTATGAATATGGTTATGTGGTACTCAAATTTGGCCTTGTCACATAATAGAATGACGATAGAAGTCGTGACCTTCTGAGTTGTCATTATATTATTGTACTAGTTATTAAGTGGACACGCACCTTAAGTTATTAATATAGCCAAGCATTTGTGGTCAACAAGGATGGTGCTTAAAAATGTATTAAACAAATACCAGGATTTGTCAAGTTTGTTTGGATAGATAACTATTTTCTGTTTAGCATCAGTCTTCTAGGGTGGTGGTTGATAAAATATTGCATGGTTGATATTTTTTTAAAGTATGGATGCTAAATCTAAACGTACTAGATATAAAACATCCCAATGGAAAGGAATATTACCAAAATATAAGGAACCACCAGCTTACAACAATAAGGTGAGATGAAGAACGTTTAGTCAGTAGCAAATATTTGTGTATACATATTTGTATGCGCCATGTATTTGTGAATGTATGTACTTGCATTCCTTCAGCAAAATTATACTTATAGAGTTTATTTAACAGAAGTAACTCTAATAAAATGAGTTATTTCTGGAGGTCACCTAATAAAAATAGTTTTAATACTGTTTTAATGTTTTTGAAGATGGATTTCAAATAGATATGGTTTCTGGGATGTCATTTTTAGAATATATGTTTTCTAGTTATACTCTTGAAAAAATTAAATGAACATTTAGTGGTCTCTTGTTTCATTTATGGATGTGGTTAAAAGAGTTACCATCAGGTGGGACTCATTTGGAATGTTTAACAAGGATGTTGACACCTTATCTGCTTGATAGAGGACTAAATGTACTATTAAATGCTGCAGTAATAACTGAAGTGAGTGTTGACATATGTTATAGCTCCCCTACAGTTCTAAAGATTATAAAAAATATAGAACTTTCAAAATATTTTTTCTACAGAATATCAGCTTAGTAATTAGTGTAATTTCACTTTTATTTTTATTTCGTAATAATTATTTTGAAAAGGTGTAATATAGGTATGCTATCAGTGTATGCTAAAGAGTAATAAATGCTAATGTAAGGAAAGCATAGACCCAAGCTCTGAGAGGTTTTAGCCAGATTTTAAGAGTTTACTCAAAGTTCATAACTATAGGAAAGGGTGGATCTCGCATCGACCCTAAGCAACTGCAGAATCTAATTAGAATCTTCATATTGTGATTGATATTTTCAGCTCACTTTCATGGCATACGTGCACAATTTCACATTTTACTGGAATTCAAACCTGAAGTATCCTGCTAGTCATTAGAAAGTACCAAAAACTGTACATTTATATACATGCAAAACAGCTTGTGGTTGGATATTTAACAATATTTGCTAGGT
Source organism: Phoronis ovalis (assembly GCA_028565635.1). Classification (NCBI taxonomy): domain Eukaryota; kingdom Metazoa; phylum Phoronida; family Phoronidae; genus Phoronis; species Phoronis ovalis. The sequence goes on from JAOXYB010051901.1 coordinate 5,434, forward strand.
GCTTAAAATATTTTTTGATGTACTACACATCGAAATATGTAATAGAGAATTATTTTGGCTCATTCACAAGATAGTTTTTGTTCAAAATATGATGCATATGTTATTGAACTTTGTAATAGAAACCCAAGATTATTATAATAGAAAGTACAATTCCTGTATAAGTTAGTTGTAAAACTATGAAGATTGTAATCAGTTACTAAATTTTATATGCTAGAGGAATTGTGGAGATTTTTAGTGCTTGCCATATCTGACTCGGAGTACAATGGGATAAATAATTGTATGCAACTTTGCTACAATAAGAGATCAGTATTCAACACATACAGACTCGTGCAAAACATCGGTACTTACAGCTAAGTGACATTGCTCATAAATGACTTGTAGACAATACTGAAGATAATTCTGCATTGTTGCTAGTGCATTGCACTGGGCTGTCCAGAAATATATTTTTCGTAGAATTTTAGCAAATTTTACCTAGCAGAACTACACCTGATATAATCGAAGTTGATGATCTTTAGAGACAGAAAATTCTTTCAGTCTAGACATATAAATAATATTTCTGTCAAAATGTGTTCATATAAACGGAGTTCACCGAAACGGATATGGACGTCATATAGAATTGTTCCTGAAAGGGCGGATGCCTTTTGTAAGGTATTATACAATAAAAAAAAAATCTATTAATACTATATTTGTGTATTTGATCCTCACTTTTCGTGACACTATTGTGAATGAGTAGTACAAGATATCTTTGAAATTTTTGCATCAAATTAGCTTCTTTAAATTTTTTCTAAAGAAGGGCATGTCGAAAAGTATGGCCATGTAATCAAGCATGCTGTCTTTTCTATTTTTATATACCTGTACTATAAATGATTTTAGTGGTGATTTGAATTTTAGACTTTATTTAGGAATCCAGAAATACGGATTCATATAAATAGAAATTATTAACAGTATACATGTTGTGATCAATAAAGAGTAGAAGTGATTTTCCTTGAAAAAGCTGTTTTTTGTGTTCTACTAAATGTATGAAGTACGATACATATTTTGGACTCATTTTTGAAAGTATAGGCTTAATGAATACTGGTGAAGAATACTATACTATTTAACTTTCATTTATTATTTTAATTATTTCATTTCAGAACTTAAGATACCTTTTATATGTATATTCAGTTTGTACTTGGGTTGTTTTCTTCATTTTGCATGCTGATTACTGCAGGTTAGAGCCGTATTGCATGTTATGCATTTGTATAGTTGGAGTGGTATCTATCCTCATCTGAGTACATGATAGTACAATCCTGTGTGCTGGTAATATGACAATAACAGTGACAAATATGATTGAGGTGTTCTCATCCCTGTCACATTTTGACCAGGAACCTCCTGGTCCGGAGGTTATTACATATCTATTAAAACTATAAAATATCTGACATGAATTTGAAATTAATTCACAAGTAGCTTGTACTTCCTTGGAAACTGTGCATACCACCAGAACTTTCAAATTCCCCTTTTTGTAGCCAGTCACTGTCCTGGTAGGACAATTCTTCACGGTATTTGCTTGTATACCTTGTCAGTTTTTTTTATCATTCATTTTTTGAGTTGTCAGCGATGAAACTGATTTTCTGATTGACATGACCAGAAACAGGAAAAAGAAACTATTATTAAATGACTGTGTACCAGCGGTACATCAAAAGTTGTTTTTTTTAATATTTTGAAAATTCTGAAACTGACTAAGTAAGGACTAGTGCTGTTTATTGATATTATTCAAAGTGTATCTGTCTGACACCGAAGTGATAACCAGTAAATAAATGTGAGTTTGATTCACAGGAGTAGGCGTATGTGTCCATTTTGAGGAATCATAATGAGGTGACAACTATTCATACCGGCATCAAAGAAAATCACCTTTGTAGCACCTGTTGATTTACTGGCCTCTGATGTACCTGTTGAAATATTAAAATAAAATATTGTTGTTTTGCACTATGTATAAATATGTGATCATGCAGAAAGGCAAGAGTAAGAAACTTGTAACCGTCAACCTGTTTAGTGGGCTGTGTATTTTTATTTTATATTTAACCAGTATCTTTTATAAATTTTTTTAATATGACAAGGAAATCCAGATAATATACCTGCAGAAATATGTACCTACAAAAATATAATGCAGAAATATGTTTTTTTTAGCACTATGACCTCACGTAGAGCAATCAAACAATGAAGGAAAAAGCAAAAATGCATTTAGTGGTTTTGCTTGATGTTTGAGATAAAATTATTTTTAGTTGGTGCTTTTCTAAATCTTCCTTGCATGGCAAGGGTCAGGTGCAGAGGTTGAATGGATACAATAAGTCTTCTCAATGTGTGCTGTATTGTCATTTATGTCACACTTTTAAGTTTCATATGATTACATGAGGAACTAGAGGGACGCACATGAATGTTGAAAAGAGAATTTTTTTGCACACATGCATAATTCCCAGGTATCTGCTAAATATTAATAGTTATTAATTTTAATAACTCTTAATTCTGTCTAAGGGGACACTCTTGTCAATGAAAAATAGCATGTTAATAATGTTATGTCAGTGCGAACATTTTGACATAATAAAATGTGCTATACAAAAAATGATACTTGTATGGACGGGGCATTGTATGCTAAGTAAAGTAGACACTGATAAATGTTCTGTTTATGCATAAGAGCAATGATAAGGATATTTCTTGCATAATATTATTTAGATACATCCAGGGATATTTATCTTTTGAAAGTTCAGGAGTAGCAATGTGTTATCGTGGAATGTTTTATACTTGAAACTATTTTTATAGCCTGTATACTTACAAGAATTTCTAATTTCGATTGGTATCCAGAAAAAAATACCACAAAAATTGCTTTTTAAATATAAAATGTAGGACGGAGCAAATGACTGATCAGTAGATTCCAGCAAGTTGTGTATTCAAAGGAGTTTGACTAAGAACTATGAAGCAGCTTGTGCACTTTGCCAATGTGGTTGTATATACTAGTATTGAACAGTCATTTCTGTTCACTTTTTAGATGGTGAAAGACAGGGAAGAAGAACTCAACGTTGTTGAGAATGAAGATAAAGTTGAACGGGTTCAGGATCTTTTTCCTAATGATGATTTACAGTTACGAGAAAAAGATAGCAAACTAGTAAGTACAATTCTGTTTTAATTTTCTTGTGAAATTTGAACTGGTTTGCCATACAACCGCAATCAAAGTTGTTAGTCTGCTTAAGCCTGAATTTCTTGAGTACTCAATCTTAAAAAATACAACTCATTTGTTGGTAGGCATATCATAGAGATATTGCATAATGAAAAGCATAAGAAAGTGAAACACTTAAGTGAAGTTCTTTAAAACAAATGTTATTACAAGTTGTGCTTTTTAGCAGAATATGTATTATACATGTGTTTCTTGATATATCATTTAATACAAATCACTTCTTTTTTGCACATAATTAAGTATAACCTGTACCAAATTAGAAAACTAAATGAGAACTTAATGAGTTTATTAGGTAACTGTTGAGGTGTGTTTTGCATCTATAAAAAAAATCTAGTTTTAATTTGAAACTGACAAAATTACAAGTGAATTTATGAAATTACAATGTACTTTAAAATTATCTGTCTACAAAAACTTATTTTCAATTGCTGTATTAATTGGCTCAGTATCTAAATCAATAAGTACAACAATCAGGTATCTTTTATCAATATTTGTATTATGTGCAGTATATTAAATGTTTACTCTTACCAGGTACAAAGAGTATGGGTCAGCTGGCACAAACCACATTGTTTTCAATAAATCTGAAATAATAAAATTAAAAATTGTGGTGATACAGTTGTTATCTTTGTCAAGTTCCCACAAATATGTGTTACTTTGTTAAAAATTGTTTTTTACAATGTGTGAATTGTGTCTTTATAAATTTAATATTTCATTAAGGTTTCTTTGACAAAGCCGTGATCTTAACTTTGTCCTTAGGGATATCAATAAAAACTGTTTATGGGCAAGAGATTCGAGGGGAGCTGGGACAAAGTTTAGTCAAATGCAGTAATACAACCTTGTTCGTAAACAGGTTACTAAACCCTGGAATCTCCTACAGTGTTACTATATAGCTTATTACTACATGGGTTGGATCCCTAGAAAAAATGAGTTTCCAAGTGCATGCCTCTAAGGGTCACTTAATAGGTCAAGCTATTTCTCTAGTACATTTAAACACCTTTGATTATTGATAAACTAGAAAGTAGTAGTCTTGGAAAACACATATTAACACATGGGACATCTGCGCAATGTAGCTTCATTTTAATATTTCATAGTATTTTATATCACAAACTGTTTCCGATGTCGCTCAAAAGACACCCCTGCGAATATACCACATGTTCTTGAACTCATTTGCCTGATACTGGAAAAAAGTTTCAGGATGATTTAAGCTCCTCTTATCAGATATTCTTGCACCTATGCATTATGTTATTTCAGAAAAGTAAACTTCTTCAAAGAAGACGGTCTGCTCCAAGTGCTGTGTTATTGAAATCATTAGGAGGGAGCAGTCGGACAAAAATTGGTGCTGCAGGGTAGGTGAAACTTCTTGAAGCGGTCTTTTTTTATGAATTAAATAAAACTATGCATAGCCTTAAATGTGGTTTATGGCAGAGGGTGATTGACGATGATAAATTGATGACACTATAAAATATGTAAGGAAACACTTGGTATAATATCTTAACCTGCTAAAATAACAACAACATCTTTTCAATTTATTTACTATAAAAATATTTTTGTTTTAGAATTGTTGTAGACAGTAGTTCAGGTAGCTCACAATTACGGGGAAACAATGCACTAAACAGACTGTATGTTATGGAAGGACCAGTGCAATTAACAGCGGTAAGCACATTTTATTGCTTAGTATTATTCATGCTTCTGTAACAAGTTCTTTTTTGTATGCCACTGACTTGTATAAAGCTTGTTACAAATTTTGAGGTTAATCACAACATGTGAGATTTTGTAACAAAATTCTAGTTTTAGTCACGACTTTTGGTGTAAACTTAATGCAAATTATTGTTAAGTCACGTTTTTTCTAAATTTTATAACAAGCTCTTAAGTTAAATCTATTGTATTTGATCAGTGCATTTGGTTCAGTATTTGCAAAGCAAAACATTTTATTTAAAAATTTGGGAATGAAACAGCATAATTTCTTGCTCAATTTATATAAAAACTGTCAGAAACAAAACACAAATATAATGTGGGTTACCACCAAGTACCTGTTATAGTCCATCTCTTTTCATCCTGAAAATGGAAAACAATGAAACAATTATGGCATTAAAAAAATCTGAAAGTGACAGTTGGAGCAAATAAATCAGTTGTTTGTGAGTGTCTGTACAAGTTTTTATTTCTGTGGCGACAAGTTTCCTGGAGAAATACTGTAATTATCTTAATATGCAAATTATAACTTTAAAAAATTTGAAAAAATATATGTAAAAGTTGTATAGCAGTTGCTATTTTAGTACGTTGAAGTAATTTAATTAAATGTTCTATTTAAAAAATTTAAATACGTATAAACTCTGACTCCAAGTAATACTGAAACTCTTATATTAAAAAGTTATCACTCTCGTGCTTCATAAAATTTACTAAAGGAGATGGACCTACTTTCCCTTTAGAAAATTATTAATATAATATAACTGACATGTTTAATAAGTCCGAAAAAAGATAGTTAAAATTAGTGTTAAGTCATGCTTTGCAGTTATTGTCTCATACTTGACCCCCTGCAAACCACAAATATGTTACAGAATTAAGAAGTGTGCCCTGTCATCAGCTTTCATGAAGTAAACAAAACTTGTAGATACATCCTTTTTGTCATTTTTTGATATATTTCCAATTAACCTACAATAACAAATGATACTTAAAAAGGTATATAAAATATAACCTATTTCTTTAATGGCTTGGCAACATTATTGCCTTCCTCAGTAGAAGTGTGATGAAAATGTACTGATAACAGATTCTTGTTTCCTTGTAGGGTTTACAGACACAAGGCAGATACTTGTTCTTGTTTAATGATGTTTTATTAATAGCCAAACAGAAGTGAGTATGAATACAGCCGCTTTCATACCTGCCAGACATCCCGGGGGGGGTACTCAAGGTTTTTTGACTACGGGGATGTGCCGCGGAACCCAATCCAAAATGTTAGCTTGTGGTAGCAA
>JAOXYB010051934.1:0-11600 GCA_028565635.1 Phoronis ovalis
TCTATCTATCTATCTATCTATCTATCTATCTATCTATCTATCTATCTATCTATCTATCTATCTATCTATCTATCTATTAGATAAAATAATTATTGAAGCTGTTCCATTTTAGATCCAGAAAATGTGAGCGAATCGTGCAACGTTAAGTCTCCAAAACGAAGCATTGGTAAGTTTAAATGTGCAATAGTACTTGTCAATCATTCATTCATTTATTCATTCATTAGTTGTGGTATCGTTGTCCATAAGTCATTATTTAATTGTCTATGAAATTAGATTTTTACATTTCCCGTTTATGCATCTATATATACAATCCCCCGCTACAATCATCTTAACGACCGATATGTAATAAAAGATTATCATGTTGACCAGCAACAACAACAAGTGAACGTAATAAAAAGGGAAATGCATGTTTGAAAGGTTACATTTGCTTATTTACAGGTATGACTAGAAAGGTCATGTCCTCTGCGTTTTTCTGGGGCGAGACAGAGGCAGAGCTCAGGCGGATTCAAAGAATTGACTTTCGTTTTAAAAACAAAGACCCCACACTATGTTTGCCCTTGATAGAAGAACATCGTCAGAAATCTGTATACAGTCATAGCGAGAGCGAATGCTCAGAATTGTGTAGACAGAGAGGTATGTAACCTTATTACAAATCGTTCTTTTTAAAGTAGTTAAACGATACTAACAATACAAAGGCGTATTTCAAGTATCATTTATGTATAAATAAGTTATGTTTCGTTTTATATCACGCTTTACATTACATCGTTAGTTTAAAATGTCTCTTATGATACCTCATGCCGGAAACAATATAAATGCATTATTTTTTTAAGGATGTAACCGTTTATTAGTGGTAGATGGAATCTGGAAACTCACATATTGCCACTGCATGATGCGTACAAAGGTATGCATGTATTATCCATTAAATTGTAATCTCTATGTTTCTTCTTGGTATTGTTACTTTAATTAAAGAAATTAAACAGTAAGATTTGCAGAACTGTTAGCCACATAAGATCATGTATAAAAGTTTTAACCATGATAAAACCAGTCCTCAGTATCCCGTGCACAACGTATACTTGTTAAGCATGGAATAATTGATAAAGTTTTTACGTCATTGCATAAATATTAAAATGTTCACCCCAGGAGGTACGTACCTAAATAGACTCCCAATAAAACGACAATGCATGTCTGTAGACATATACATTTTTCTTGAAAAGGTTTCGGCGAAACGGTTAAATATTGATGTTCTTCTGTTTTTCGCCCACAATTTTCATAGTCTTTTAGTCTCATTTTATGTACATTATTATGTACTGTACCCACATGTTTTACAACTTTTAAATTGCTATCTAATTTTTCATACTGTCACTTGTCATAATACCTCTATGTTTTTAAATTGTCAACATCACAATCATTTCTACCTGTAATGGTTTGCAGAATGAAGTAAAAGGATTGGCTGTCAACTATCCAGATGTATGCGTCAATTCTCCTCTACCCAATCAAGCTTTCTGTAGTGAACACTGCAAACTTGTGAAAGAAAATGGATTTGCAACTGGCGCCAGAGATTTTTTAACTGAGTGTGGAGTTACGTTCAGTAAGTATCGCGATCTAGTTTCATTAAGCTACAATACATTTTTTTAAATATTAACTTTAATAAAATGCTGTATTTTAAAGTAGCGTGCTTTCCCATTAAGTTGTATGTAGTTTGGAAACTCTTTACAATTTAATTACAAGAACATTATAAATACCAACAGTATTAAAATATTATGATGCACCGGCCGACAAATGATATACAAGTTATAGTGTAACTGTATTTTGACACTTTTAAAAAGCATTGCATTCTTTGTAAATAAACTTTTACATTATATTCCGGAGCGAACTAGTGATGATATAGCGGATAAGGTGGGGGATAAGGAAACCTTAAGCAAGATTGACTCCACTCTATCTAAATTACCAGATAACTTCGGACAATGTGCCATTGATTCTGTTGGCAAGTATCTACGGTAGATTTTTTCTAACTGGTATTTGCAAACTATTATTTTCTTAGAAAGCTGGATTGTAACTTCATTTTAGTACCATTTTAACCCCAGACATTGTTGGTCAACTTATTTATTTTATACTGAAGGAGCATGGATTGTATAACATTTAAAACACTCGGTCAACACTGTACTGCTTTTAAAAACAATAATTCGATCTTTTTTTTTAAAAAAATGTTACAAATAATAATTATTTAACACTGTTTTAGGAGGTCAAGATTTTATCAAGGAGAATGCTCGGTGTGTATCTGAAATTCTAACTCCAGGCAAAGACCACGCTGTTCAATTTGACCCATGCAACAAAGATACAGGGGGTAAGGGGGTAAAGTCTCTCTTCAAATGCGAAGCAGAGGATATCTCTTTGCCGTGGAAGGTAGTGGAATCATAAGACTTTTCAGTCCTATCTACAGGTATTTTTCAAAGTTGTGCCTTTATATGTCTGTGTAAAAATATTCCTCTGATAAATAGTGCACGAAAGTAAAGGTAATGCAAATGCGAAGTGATATCAATGATATCAAAGAATTAGTGACACAATATATTCTTTAATGTTGTACATTAACATTTACATTTATTTTTTCTTACTATTTATAATTGGAATTGTAGATCAGAGAGTCCATCACAAGCGTTTTTGTTTATGATTACCACACTATTCCTAACCTTCAAAGGATTGTGGGATAAAGCATTACAACAAAGAATCGCTGGGTACTGGATAAGCTATGACAATATGTGTAATATTCAACGATTGAACGCGGCGCAAAAGGCACAACGTGCAGATCTTGGTTCGACCAAATGTATCCGGAATTTGCCAACACCAGAAACACCATGGTAGCAGAACAAACCTTCGCTTGGCTTAGCAAATTCCGGAGAATTGTATCACCTATGCCTAAACAAAGGCAAATGTTTTACCTACACAGGCAAATTATTCGGAGAAATGCGTACACTGTAAGGTGTCACCAGAAAGGTAGACCAGTACTTCTTCCACAGGCTAAATTAAGCACTACTCAAAATAATTACTAATTTGTAATTTTACTGCGTTAAGTGTGTTTTTGTCACTTGAGGTGTTTGACTGAAGTCCAGCCTTGTCTTACAAATCTGCTTCAACGCAGTCTAGTCCATGGAGCCAGGGTCAATACCTCAATTGACAAATACACACTTTGTACAGCCATGCTATATGTTGCATACATACTGAATATTTTTTAAAAACTTTTAGTTCAAACCAGTACTACACTTAATAAGTATGTCATTATTATTTCACCATGTTCAATAGCCAAGAATGCACAAAATAAGGTTAGTTTCTTTTTTTTTGTCAGAAAATGTGTCTGTTTATAAGTTCTAAAATGGAACAAATATGAAACTGTATGTATGGAAATTGGTACGATGATCAGCGTTGTGTCATATCTAAACCTGTCAGTGCTGTTTTCTATAGTTACTTCTTTCCGTAACATTTTATCTCACTGCATTGTGAAACCTATTTTTATGTGTACAAGCTCAGACGAAATTTACATTGCATATAATGTATTCATACAACATTTATGAGAACCCTAGCCTGTGTCAGCATGTAATATTGTTTCATTTAAATGATGCTTCTAATGTATGCCAGTAACAAATTTCAGACTACCTACATCTAACTTGCTACACACCCAATGACAGCTTTCAGTTAATAATAGTAGTTTGGGTACCTGTCTGTGTGAATTTACTTATGCATTCTTCCCCAAGACAAGATGTGCCTTTTGTCATTATTTGACATTGTTGATGCTGTATATCATCTTTTAAAATACTAAACATGATGAACTTCCATGACTGTTTTTTTCATCCTTTCCATCTCCACCGATAGTTTTATATAAGAATTTTAGCAATTGTTTATTTCGAAGAATATGCCTAATTTACTATGATTAAAAAATTCGGGGTTTCGACTCAAATCAATGTTAAGTACGCATGTTTACAAAAACGTGTGAAAGGGCATGTTAACGCGCGTAAGGGTTACATTAACATTTTTAGACTAAATATACAAAAGGGTACCTTTACTACTCAATGCAAACCAGGGTCACTTCACTTATTATATAGTGCAAAGAGCAAGTATACAACCGACTGCAGTAAAAAGTCATAAAAAACACTCCGTGAAAATGGATCAAACTTTAAAAATGGGAAAACGTAATTAAGGGGTTGTTTTAAAAAAGTTATTTACAAACATGGGTAGTTAAACATGGGTACCTGTAATTCCTTAAGTCGGACCCTGGTTAACATATAACACAGGTGAGCATAGATGAAGACTCACTGCAAGAAAGTGTATACTTTTTGCGTGAATGGTGAATGGGCCATTTTTTTTAGATGGTGCCTAAATAAAATTTACCTAATTGCATCTTAAAATATCATTATTTTTTTGGGAACAATCTAGGTTCAAATTATGCCCAAAAAGACATCATAGAGTAACAAAAAGCATATAAAAATCACAAATTTTCCTAGGAGAGCCAAGCGCGTCGTGGTTCCTTAATCCCACTCCTCACTCAACCCCAAAAACAAATATATCACCTATAAAAAATATTGGTAGGCATATCTCATAATGTTTGTTATTATGCATCTGGTATGAATTAATAATCCATGGTATACGAAAAAAAATTTGTAGCGTATAACATAATTCTGGATCCGCCAACTGATATGAGACATACACATTTTTAATTCTTTGCTTTTATTTATGTATATAGGCATTCATATATAAAAATAATTATTTTACAAATCTTACTAATGTTCCACTTAAATTACAATAAAGGTTCATCACACATTTATGCATGTATAAAATAGCGTCTCTGAAACTGGAGACATCGATTGCGGAGTGAACGCTATTATAAGTAACATAACGGATCCAGCCTTTATTCCAGACAGCACGGCTACAAGAAAAAAATAAATTGGTGACCTTTATTTACTACAGGGTCAGAGTTTTTGCCCTGGGCCGCACACCCCAACCGCATTTTTTGCCCAGTACCCCCCCGAACCCGTTCTTAGCAGTGAATTAAAAATATACCCGGTAAGCAGGGACCCTCAAAAACCATACCCTTAAGGAGGCACGTATGTATAACGACTTAACTCCCTAATAAAAACAAGCACAGGCACCTCCCACGCCGTACCATGTCAATTACTAATTTTGTGACAGCTATTAATTCGTAAAACTGATCACAGAAACAAAACATAATATTTTAAACAAATTGGGATTGTACGCTACATGTATAGTCCTCAAAGAAAAAATCCAAGAAAGAAGTTATTAGTACCAGAGTACCTTAAAAAATCAGAAAGGCCTGCCCCAGGACGCACTCATGACCATGCACCGATATATTGTACCTGTACGACAGTCCCCCGCGCTGACGGTTGTACCCATCAGACAAACGAACTGTACCTTTATACATCTCATTTCACCCAGTAATATTTCAACAGGATTGCTGTAAATTACCCCATGATTTGGATTTTCGACCCGGGTCTTGCTCGGACCAGGGATAGGTAAGGATACCGATTTTGACCGATTTAGTAGTGGAGGCAGTAGTGAGCGACCTCTATTGCTGGAATGCATGCAAATTATTTTGCTGCGTTGTAATGCCAGATTATTTAGTTATTATGTAGCAACAATGATTGATTAATGTTTTAAATATAATTAAAATTCAATTTTTTTATGTAACTGGGGCTTTATGTAATGGATATGACCTTAATGAAGAGGATAAAAAGCGGGATACAGTTAACGAGATAGCCCAAGACTTGTTTCATTTTCAGTATAACAACTACCAAGGTCAACAATATTATAATTTTATAAAACGAATTTATATGAAATACACTGTTTTATTTCAAAAATTATTATGTGAAAGATATATATTAGGAACATAACAAATATAATGCATGGTTTTTAAGGATGTATACGTCATAGGAATAAAAGTGAAGATTTTTTCTTCAGATTTGGGACGGGTTATTGTGTGTTCCTATAATTGGCCATAGTTGTTCTTACCACCAGATGTTTAAGCTTGACCTGATGGTCCCATAGACATATTTAAGGCTAGCCCTTGGTGTTTCAGTATGTTAAAGTGAACGAGATGTCACTAACATGACATGAGCAGTTAACAAGATGTCACTAACATGACATGAGCAATTCACTTACATGCATCTAAGAGAATAATTTTCAAGAAGAATTCTCAAAATTGCTCAATCCATTTTGATGTTATTGGTATTTGTGTTTGTGGCTCTGGAAGGTGCCATTTTAACATTTATTACCCATAATGCAAAGTGCTGATGGCATCATGAAAGATGAATAAGGTTTGCATTAACCATATGGGAATTTTTTTTTTTTTCACTGATGTGCACCCATAACAATACTAATAAAAATGCAATTATTTGCTTTAAATATTCCATGGACTATACTTTCACAAAAGTATTACATTTCAGCAACACATCACTGCCCAAGAAATAAAATATAAATGATTTTACTGTTTATTACCATACAAATGCATACAACGTTGTTCATCACTGATGTCAATACCCCTTTGGATTATAGGTAATAAAAGTTTATATTGGCAGCTTTCAAAGCCACCAACATAAATGTCTGTAGCTTTAAAATGGATTTAATAATTTTGATAATTCTTGTGGGAAACTATTCTTTAAAAATGTACATAAAGGAATGAGTGTCAGTCAGGGCTTCAGTCTTTATTGCAGACCTCATGTTATTTACGTTGACAGTGACTGTAATTTTATAATTGAAACTGCTGAAGTAATGTTATTTATTACTTGTTTGTCAAAACTGCAATATCAATATGATCTGATATATTGCATTCTAGGGCCAGCTTCACACAGCTTAGTACGAAAGTTTTTTTCACACGAAGATTTTTTATGTGCGACCAGTTTTACAAGGCATTTGTAGAATTTCCATACAAAGCTTTATGAAGCTGAACCCTGGTTGTTTTCTATTTTATGAAAATACAGTTTAGTAGCAGCATTGTTTGAAAGTGATAAATATATATTTGTGGTGCTATGTCAATTTTTTAAATTTCAGTTTTATAAATTAAATGAGCGCCTGAATTGCAGCCATACACCGTATTTAAATGGCTTCTATTACCAAGCACTGTACTCTCTGTCTTGTGTTTTTATAGCTGTCACACATATATAGTACACTGACATACGGTCATAGGCTGTGTGTCGTTGTCATCATTGTGTGTAATGCTTTCCTTTGCCTCGCAATAACGGCTTCAGTTTTTATCAGATCAAATTCTTATTTGGTACATGGTTAATACAGGTTAAACTGCAGGTTATTTATAATTCTAGCCTGATCACTTGCAATATGGCCGAGCCGCAGCCATATTTGTTCACAAAGCACTACCTTATAACATTGTATATAGCCACAAAGGCTGGATGACTCAGGGGGGATTTAAGAAGGCAGTAAGTGACTGTGAACTGCAGCACAACACTTGGCTAATGTGCTTAGGCAAAGTAACCATAACTACGCTGCATTTTAATGAACGGGGTAACTGAAAAATAAATGTAGCTTGGATCACCATCATGATATAGATGCTTACCAGTCTTCACCTGTTTTCCGAGATGTTTACTTAAAAAACATTTGACGTCTATTTTTATGTTATTAGTTGTTGTTTTTTCAGTCAAGACGATGTCTGACCGCTGAGGCCAATGCTGAGAAAGACTGTATCAGATCTGACTGACAGCTGAGGCCAATGCTGAGAGACACTGTGTCAGATCTGATGTTGAGAGTGTCGTTGATGTATGCAAATCACTACCGGAGCTCTCCAAGGATAAAGCTAACATGGATTCTCTTCTATAACTGACATGTGATGACTTTGGATTAAACCTTAATGAAAATTATGTTTTAGTAGCCACAGATGTAAGCATAAGTTTTGTATTGTTGAAAAAATCGTAATCATCTGAGATTGTTGTTATGCATCTTGATAAGGGCGAGGACCTGACCTTATCCATGCTGCTTGCTCCGAGTCACATGACAAGTTATTAGGTGAAGGGCCAATATCTCTAAACATTGTTTGACTGTGCTCTTGAATGGGAAATGTCTTCTGTTGTGTTAACATATTCTTGTTTGTTTTTCAGTTGACATTACTGTCCGCACAGATAAAGTTCTCATGTTCTATAGTAACTGTGAAGGCATCTTATCAGACATGGAGGCCATAGAATGTGAGTGTGGTGGAAAATTATAAAATGTAAAGTACCAAAAATAAGGTTCCATGTGAACTGTAAAATTAATTTGTTCTGCACCAGGTGGCGTATACTGGAGAACAATATGCAGAACCCCATAGTAGGAACATTAAGGATGTCAAAATATTTTCATTAATACAATGTAATATGGAAGATTATGGAGGCTATTATGTGTAGTATATGGATCCTAGCAATCTTCTGCAATGAATCCTTTGAAGATTAAGGGGATTAATAGTATGAATGCCAATATAAGTTGTTTCTGTGGTGCGTGCTGTTGTATGGATGTACAGTGTATGGGGGCTTTGTGTTTGTTGTGATACTGTCTACAATGTATGATTTATTTTACTATTATTTACAGGCATTTGTTAGCACAGTGGTAACAGTCAAGATTACATGAAATTGATATGTAATACACTACAGATTAAGTCATCTACTCTGGACGACAGTTTGGGCGACAGTCTTATATTCCACCATTGCCTATGTATTAGAACATAACAAAGACATTCTAAAGTCAATTTTGAAAAAACTTAAATCCTTTAAATTGTTTTCTAAGTAGACTGGTATTTTTGTAATGATTTTGCTCTATATGACAGAAAATAGGTAAATCGACACCAGAGGCTATATATGGAGGCAGCGCATAACTGTCCAACTAAGAGCAGACCTTTTCGTGTCATTATTTTGAGAAGTGGACATCCTATGATCATGCCTGGAAATTGAAATGAGTATTTTTTCGAATTGGCAGCTTCAGGAGGTGATTTTTCCTGAGATTTCCATGGGTCAGTTTTGTACTCACTAACCTGTGATTCAGCCTATAGTAATCTGAGGCAGAGATATGATTATTAGATATTCAGGCCCCTTAAACACAGTTGGAAGCAAAAACAATTTCCAAATTTTATATATGGCAGTTTTGTAATATGTGATATAAGTATTTAATGTCCGTGCAGTTTTGCTTTATATATCGCAGTGTTCTAATTTGTGATAGTTTTGTACAATTTTGCTGTGTATTGCTGTAAATATGTAAGTAATTAGCTTGCCATGTTATATAATACAATAAATGTGTACAGTTATCTATAATATATGCTCAAGAGTTGAAAGTTTTTTTTTCATTACATGTTCTGTCACATGATCATGATGGTGTATGATCATGTTGTTCATGCTACTAGAGGCACTGTAAACTAATACTGGAATTTGTCTGTGTGTCTGAATAATAGATTAAGCAAACATTTCTACAGTAACAATTTGATGTCTTGTCTACAGAAAATGTTTTTGATTAGACAGTCCGCCTACGGAAACTAAATTTTGGGACTAATAAAACAGTGTACCTCCGGGGTTTTCTTGTGCTTGTGTGTAACAGAAACCCAGGAATCTCCAGTCTAGTAGCAACCTAATGGTGACTAGCATAATTTATTTTACTAGACATAATTATTTCACCAAGGTAAATCTGAACATTAAGCAAACTCTTATATTTACAGAAGGAGCTATAGAAAATGTTCGATTAGACAGTCCGCCTACGTAAACTAAATTTTGGGACTTGTAACACTGTTCCTCGGGGTTTTTCTTGTGCTTGTGTGTAACCAGAAACACAGGAATCTCCAGTCTTGTAGCCACCTAGTGGAGACCAGCATAAATTATTTTACCTTTAGTATAGTTTACGAAAGTAAATCTTGTAGCATGCATGATACATTTTCTTTCTAGCTAATATTAAAAGTGAAAACACACTGCTTGCATCTAAAGACATAAAAATATATTTTTAAATCTCATGCTTGTCAGTCTATCTGTTGCAGAATTATAAACAACAAAAAATAAATAATTTTTAAAATATGAAAAATAATAAATGGGGAAACCTCTGAGCTCCGTAAAATGTTTAAATCTCAAGTATGGTATGATGTTCAACTTGTTGGATCTTATTACAAAATATAAGTTTCATAATTTCTTCATAATAAATACCACTCCTGATTTCCCAACAAAGTTATATTGTTCGTAACGCTGAATTTTTACAATTTCACACAATCTGGAGTCAGCATAGGTTTGGATAGCTCGTTGTAACCGTTGTTCATTGTTATCATCTTCTCCGAATAATTCTGGCCAATTATAAGTTCCAAGAATAATATATCCACCTGTAAAATAAATCAGAACTACCATTTTAAAATCAGCTGAACACAATTTCAGACATATTCATTCAGTAAGACCAGAGTGAACCTCTGGAGAGAAACATGGGAACTATTCTAAGTCAGTAGAGGATGGGTAAAACACCAAGTTTATAACCAGAAATCCTGTTAGGTTATGCGTAGTGGGGGTTTAAGCAGTTGTATTTCTTCTCAGTTGTGCGAAAGATTTTATGGTTATTTATAACATGATTTTACAATTAGATAATTTACGTTTTTAGCAAAACTAAAATGTGCTTAAATAATAGATACCCACCTGATTTTATTACTCGTAGACATTCAACAAAACAGTCAACATGCAGATGCTCAGGACAAAACGATCCAGTTGAAACTAATGCGTTATATGACTCTAAAATATACAGTTGTAAGTAAGTTTTCATAATTGAAACTGAGGTTAATAGTAGATGTATAATTACAAATTTCATAAGGTCCATGATTTAAGCAGAGGTTAGTAATAGATCCAAACTGATAGACATGGGTCTAGATGGAATGACTGAATAGCATTTTGCACTCAATGTTATTTACAAAACTTAGCAGTAGCAGTGAAAAACAGGTGGAATATGAAAAAAAATCCAAAAATGTACATAAACTATAAATCATATAGAGACAGTACTTGCCTGTCCCTACGATAGTTTGTTTGACGAGGGATGGGGTCATGGTTCGATGAAGAATTAATAAAAAATGTATCTTTTTTGTAAAAAAATAAAATATTTTTCGCTTGCATGTGAGTGTTGAAGTATGCCGCAAAGCAAAGTGTTTACAAATTAGAACTAAACTTACTGAATATATGATATGATAAATACATGTACAAGGAAACAATTAAATCTAAAGCATACCCAACTCTGACAATTGTCAGCATCCTCATCAAACTGAGCACAATCTTTATAGTAACCGTCATCGAGAACGTACAGTGTGACACAATTTTACGGCATTTCTGATTTAGAGTTTATTAAGGCTAAGCTGGACCCTTGTCACTGGTTAAATAAAAATTCGTGAAAAATCTGCATTACATTTTTTTCACTCAAAAAGATTTTTTCTAAAACTTTAACATTCAAGCTCTGTCATAATGGTATTTTCAAACTATTGTGCAAATTGTATGAAATTTAATTAGCGTGTAATTACACCCTATGAAAATCGTTAGTTACATCCTACAGGAAAACTCAGTAGATAAAAAATCGGGCTAACTATATTTTTAACAACTAATCAATACTCCCATAAT
>JAOXYB010051945.1:6642-22790 GCA_028565635.1 Phoronis ovalis
TCATGTTCTAAGATTCCAATGCTACTGGATGCATCTTTCTTAATATAATAGTATCATGTTCTAAGATTTCAGTGCTACTGGATGCATCTTTCTTAATATAATAGTATCATGTTCTAAGAGTTCAGTGCTACTGGATGCATTCTTATATATAAATAAGGTACTACTAGTGATTCATGTCGAAACATTTTTCATTAGGCTATGCTCCAAACATTGAAATGGTTTAAAAGGAGTATTCTTGTGAATTTAGCACCAGCTTCATTGTGATACTTCGAATTGATGTAAATATTCTAATGCCAGTCATATCTGGTCAATCTAAATAATTGTGTTTGTGATGCTAAAAAACGCAAAGGCGCAACATATAAATGTTTCTACTGTTCCACTTTTAGTTGTACAAGGGGGGGGGGAAGATTCTTTATGACTCAATCCCCTTGATATATGTTATGCTTTATAGCCTAATACTATGTCTTTGCTAAATGAATTGTTTAGAAACCAACCACTCATATTTCTTTTATTGAATTGCCTTCTTTCCCTCCTGAACAACCCTCGGCTATTGCTACTGCAAAATGTACAATGCTGTCTGTTTGCTTTAGTTTAGTACTACTTTCTTATCAATCTGTTTTTTTGTAGAAATTACTTTCCAGTGGTACAAGGACGATTCTTTGAACTTCGTTCGACCAGAGTTCAAACCATACATCTTTATTTCAAACAATGGAAAGTTGTATTTTTCTTCCATCAATAATGAAGACGGTGGCGACTATTTTTGTCTTGTCTCCACTCCAGATGGACAAGGTCATAGTTCACCAGCTAATCCAATCGAAGTACAGACTGCCAGTAAGTACTATCACAGCTTAATCTATATTACGTGAACCATGTAAAAATTATAATTAATAAACAAAGACAAATATGACACTTTAAAGATAAGTTTCCCATTCTATATTTTGTGGAGAGCTAGCACCATATTACTTTGTAAATCAGTATCATAAATTTTCCAGAACGTTTTAAATAATTGATATTTGTTTGTTATATTATATGAAACTCTTTTTATCTCCTGTACAATTAAAGGTAATTTTGAAGCCAACAAGGTCATTGCTTTTTTTTTTGAACTCAGTAAGTTAATAAAATTTCTGTAATATTCATGTACCTTACAAGATAATTTAATAGCTAAATTAACTGTTTTCAGACTTTCAAACGGTTGAGCCAGTAATTATGAGTGGCTTTCCTGTAATCTTTCCTAATTCCCCTGCACGTGGTGATAATGTTCGTGTGGAGTGCTTTGCCTATGGAACGTGAGTATTACAATATAATTGACTTGGTTCTGTGAAATAATCACACTCACTTTCATTTTTGTTTATATAGCATCCCTTATAGCAAGCTGTTTGATACAACAAATCTTTTTTTATTACACCTTTTTCTTTATTTTATTTTCATCTAGTGGAGACTTACAGTATGACTGGTCGAGAACTGATGGCAATGCTTTCCCCACCCAGGCACGTAAAGAAGACCATGGTCGTGTCCTTGTCATTCCTAATATCCAGCTGAAGGATGCTGGGACATATAAATGTTCAGTGACAAGACTGTCAGGAGCTACTGTTGAAGATACAATCAATGTCAGCCCCCAAGGTTGGTCATCCTTTGCTCATTCCATAATGTTACTTCCAAGTCAGTAAAGAGAAGTAACTCAAGATGTTATGTTCATACGGTGGTATCCTACTGTCAATCAAAACTCTATTACCATAGGTTCGACATCTTTTCTTCTTAGTGAATCAATAAGAAAACAAAATAACATGACACAAGTGTTTACCTGAGGATAAAGATATCGAATCTCAACAGTTCAGCATTTGAGCCTTGCAGAATCCAGCTTGAAACCTTGTTCTGGTATAATAGTAGTAATTAAGCTTTATTGCTGTTGGCGCTGTGGCACATTGTCACCTGTGTGAAAGCGCAGTTTATGACAACTAGTCATATTTTGGGCACTTCACTGTGAGTTTCTTCTTGTTCTACTATTCGCTTGGAAACTGATTACTCTGTATAATACAAGTATCTATATAACTTTCTATACATGCACACGTCTGAAATTAATGTGTTATTGTGTCTTCTTTTTGACCATTGATTTGCTGAAAGTTCTTTTTCATTGCTGTGTTTCTATTTTGTTATATTTATTTCATGTTAACTTGTAGGTTTCCAGAACCAATCATTTAACTACCTAGTGATACTTTCTGTATCTGGACACAGTAATGAAGGACTAATGTTATGCAGTCTGCTATATATTGTGAGCCATGTGTGCCATTAAATGTTTTACTTTAGTACAATTCTTTTGCAGCAACTCCTTACTTTGACTTTCCACTGAAAAACAAGTATGTTGATAGAGGAGGTAATGTTGAGTGGAAATGTCGAGGTGACGGAAGACCGCCTCCAACATATGCATGGTATAAAAATGGCGAAACATTTGATGCAAGTTCTTTGAGTGCTACTGATAGACAACGCATTAGTTGGAATGCCGCTCTGGATATTCTAAAAATCAACAATACTGACCCAGATAAAGACAACGGAATGTATCAGTGTGCTGCCACCAACCTGCAAGGAACTAATTATACTGCAGCAGAATTAAGAGTTTTATGTAAGTTTCACTTGGCTGAATTGATTCACTTTTGGTATAAGATTTCTTTTTGATTACAGCCAGAAAAAAAAGCGTGCAGTTGATTTAATGATTTAAAATTAAAATATTTTCAGCATTTACTACAAGATGGTTCCGTCATGTTTGCTAGCTAGCTATCAGTAGGCAAAGAAAACTAGATCTGTAGTGTTGCATGACGACAAAGTGTATATGGCTTCCAACACAGTTTTTGACATGGCAGCCATTTTGGATTCCTGATAGCCACTAAATTTTCCATTACAAATTATCTTAAGAACCCAGCAAACATTTTAAACCAAGCTTTGTTGAAATCAGTACAGTACTTTCCGAGTTATCAAAGAATACCTTTTTACACGACAGCCATTGTGAATCCTAGATTGTCACCAACATTTTCCCTTCAATTTTCATCTCCAGAACCTAGCAAATATTTTGATCTAAGTTTCGTTGAAATCAGTCCAGTACTTTTCAAATTATCAAAGGATATGTTTTTGACATGGCCGTCATTTGAATTAAAGTTGGGCATCAACCTTCTGACATAATCAAAACTTTTCCACTTCAGGTCCATATGAGCATTCCTGGAAAAAAGTTTTTTAATCTAACTAGTACTTTCTGAGAAAATCTTTGAACAAAATTTGCTGAAGGAAAAAAGAAATCAGAAAAGGAACCTATGCAACAACTACTTATTTATTCCAACTTTGTTATTGGATGCCATAATAATCTTTAACACTTGTATTTATGCCCATAAATATCTACTACAATTTCAGATTTTTTTAAATCTTTTCTTAAGCTCTGTTTCTGTTGTCAATTTCTTTGTTACTAGTATAATTTTTATGTTATGATGTTCAAGTCATATTTTATTGATTTAAATACATCGATTTCAGCATTTGCGCCAAATTTTGATAAATACCCAATGACTCCTGAAACGTTGGGAACGCTTGGTGGCAATGTTACAATTCCTTGCAAACCAGAAGCGGCTCCCAAAGGTACAAAAACTTGGAGGAAAGATGGCAGTACGTTGTCCTTGTCCACGTCTAGTACTGCTCGTGTGCGTATGACTTTAGATGGAGGTCTGTTTATTACCCGGCTTAATGTTGGCTTAGACGAAGGCTTATACACGTGTACTGTGAAGAGTAATCTTGGGGAAGCCTCAAACTCCACCAAATTGCTTGTATTTGGTAAGTTTATCACAAAAATTACGATTTTGTCTTCTGCTAAATAAGACAGACACACAACAACTAGTGCTTACCTTCTCTCGTTTTTTTTTGTTTTTTTTTTGCTTAAACTTAAAGAAAATGTTGCTACCTTTATGGTCAAAGGTCTTGCCTTTGATATGTACTAATTTTTGAACCTTTACTGAAAACTAGTTATTCGCATTAAATTTTCTGATAACTTTCAATAAAAAAACTTTCAAGAAACAAATATTTTGCACTTGTTTCATATCACCATTCCTCTTCTTAAATCTTGCGTTTTTGCCATTTCATGTCCCTGCTATTTTACCTGATCAAGGCACGCCAGTACATAGTGTGATAATTGTACCATTGTGATAATGTTACCTGATTTCATCTTCATGTATACATTTTCGTTAGTTATTTTGCTTTGGTCAGAAAATCCAACCTTTGTTAATATGTAAGCATTTGTTCATGGAGAAAGATAAACATAAAACTATACTCTCAAGCAAGACACAAGGTGGCATTTTAACTCTTCCATATGGTGAAACTCCTTTTCATCATAGACACATTTCTTTTCAAGTAAATTTAGTCAGAAAATCTCTTTATCTAGAATATGGGCAAAAATACAGTAGCTAATTACTAAGGTGATTTTATCTAAGTACTAAATCATAGCCATATCTTGCCTAGGTGCTGCTCAGATGAATCTGCCTCCACAAAGGTTGATTGCATACATTGGGGAAGATGTCTCAAGAACTCATCGTAATATGAGCTGCGAAGCTACGTATAACACACGCATGGATATAATCTACCTTTGGGAACACAATGGACATGTCATCAATTTTAGACGATCAAGCCACATGTTTTATCAGGTTGGTAGGAATGCTGTTATACTATTTGCCACTAAAAACTTCGTTTATCGATCAACTATTGTTACTAAAGAGCTTTTAAGCTCTTACCAGATTCTGAGATATCGGCAACAATTAAACAACTATCACATACATTAAAGCGTAAAGTAAAAAAAGTAGGTATAAATATGGATTATGTTGTTTTTTTACTTCTCGTTTTCATGATTGTGGTAGACGCAAAAACTCGCCTCATTACTCACTGTAGATTGTCACTCATATGTAAGAACATTAAGCTCTCTACTGTGATTTTTAACTTGCTCACACTATTTATACACTAAATATGCTGCTAACAAATATAAGGCAAGGTTTCTGGTAGTTGCTAATGATGTTACAACTGATGTTTAAATTTTATGTGCTTTTTTATTTTTTTTCCACAGATAAGTGTTATCAATTTATGTTTGTTAAGTAAAATCCCACTATGTATATGTTTCAGGGAGAAGGGGCATATGCTGGTTACCTTTACTTCAGAGCAATTACATATGAACTGGCTGGAATATATCGTTGCATTGCTAGATCGCCAACAAATGAGATAGCTAGAGAAGCAGATCTTATAGTGTATGGTAAGGCCACAAAGCAAAATAGAATCAGTCCTCATACCACAATCATACTAAATGTACTGGGAAGTACCATGATTTTTGCTCACTGGTATATTGGGTATTAAGAAATGAGGGACAAAGAGGTGATTTTGTTGAAAAGAGTTGACAACAATATACCATAAACTTTTAAAAATTATTTTAGAACACAAGGTATGTGTTTATCATTGTTTTATGTAATCAGATAAGAAACACTCGGTACATCTTAATCTGATGGTTGTTCAACTCAGAACTAGTTTTTTCTGTCTACAGCTGGTATTAAACAGATCTGCTATAGTGTTAATTTGACTATTTTAGGTCCCCCCGGTGAGCCATCTGGTGTTTTGGGAGCACCAATGAGTGCCACCACTGTTAGATTGACCTGGAATCGGGGCTCTGAGCATGGAGAACCAACAACAGGATATATCATTGAAGCTTTTAACGAGCATGTCGGAGAATGGGTCCAATCTGCAGGTGATTCATTTTCGTAAATTTTTGTTTGTAATTAAGTAGAGCTCAGTTCTAGCTTCTTCGGTTTCTTATATGGTGATAAAATGTTTTTGTAAATACAGATTATGTACAAGAATTAACTGGTTCTTTACACTAGTAATAACATGATACAGTTTCTATCTATGAAGTAGGGTTTTAGGTGTACGAAAATAGTTCAAAGCTTGCTCCCTTTCTCATCAAAATGACCTAAGCAACTGTTTGCAGGAACCAATAGCTAACAAAAAATGAAATGTTTCTTATCGTGCAGTAGGTGTGTAAAAGTTACGTCCGTCTGAATTTTCGCTAGTAATATTTGCATTTTATCTGTATCTTGAGCATCCGTAACAAAACACATTTCAGTATCACTATCCAGACATGGTTTGATTTGAGTGTCTTTTTCATTTCTCTAGAAATTGATGAAAATGATGTAACAATTAATGACCCAAACAGCAAGGATAACCGTCAGAAGGTGTACACCGTGGGAGAACTCAATGCATGGAGTACCTACAAATTCAGAATCAGATCAAGGAATAGTAGAGGACTCAGCAAGCCTAGCCTACCTTCTCGTAAGTTTACATTATACAATTTTTTTCAACTTATCAGATCACAATTTTCAACCTTTTGGCATTTAGATTTACAAACTTGTAATCATAATGTTTCTAAAAATATATAATTTTTGTATATCTTGCCACTAGGTTATTTCATTCTCGATTCCTTAACCCAAGGTGCATCATTATTCTGTATTACCACATTGCGGACAGAATTGTGTGCGTTATATTATACTTATTATTATATTGCTGCAGAATCCTGCGGAATTGCTAGTTTTTTTTAATAACATAATTTAATCAAGATCAAACTCACCAAGCAATGCCGCTGTTTACAGGAGCAAGAAGGTGCTACAAGCATTTTAGGACACATTAATTTCATTGAAGACATCTGAGCATGTCTGAAGGTTCTAGAAATGCTCGTTGCGCCATCTTTGAATTAATTCAGTAAATAGCTGTGGTGCTGCTGTGAGTTTGATCTGTTATTAAATGAATATTTTTGACAAAAATAGCAATTTCAAATTATTTATACGCAAGTTTACAGAATTTGCTGTTTCTCATGCAGAATTTGTCATTTCTGTTGCAGAATAAGGAAAAAAATTGTTGCAGAAATTTTTCACTACGGTTTAGAGTCTTATTATTACTTCAATCTACATTTCATCGGGAGATTTTTATGATAACTGTGAAGATATAAAAAATAAGAATGTATACATGAATCAAAGAAATCTTAAAAATAACAAAATATGCATGCAAGCACGACTGTTAAATAATTATGTAATCTTATTTATGAAACTACAAGCAATTTAAATTAAAATATAGATCCAGCATTGAGAGTGTATGCAGATTGTGTTCAATGAGATTTGTCTGTACTTTGTTGTATCTGTATTGCAGTTGATTACACCACATTTCAAACTCAGCCTAGTGTAGCTCCAAGAAATGTTACAGGAGGAGGTGGAAAAGTAGGAGCTTTGGTTATAAACTGGGAGGTATGGCTCACAAATTAGTAGTAGTAGTAGTATTCTATTTTAATTAATGTAGACCATGTGAACTTACACAAATCTTTCTTTAGGCTAGCTTATAAATGGCCACCAAGCTTCAAATCTGTTTAGTCTCATTGTTAAATGATTGAAGTCAATGATTGTATCAAACTGCGTTTGAAAAATTAGCGATAATCGGGAAATTGAAATAGAAAATGCAGAATTGTCTTACAAACAGTATGTTACGAGGTGAATTCTATTAGATGTCGTGAATAGCATAAATCTTAGGTATTGTACTTTCCAATGTTAGTTAAAGTGGTAATACTATAAAGTAGCTATTACAATTAAATTTAAAATTTTTTTTTCAGCCCCTTACTCGTGCTGAGGTACATGGTCTTGGTATTAAGTATACTGTTTACTGGCGTACTCCAGGACAGACGGATTCTGATTGGAATAAGGTAGGTCATGGTAACATATTAATATGTTAGAATCAAGCTAGGGAAGAAGATGTTGCTAGTGTCAAAAAAACTTGTGATGATAATGTACGTTAAATATCTGAAATAAGAGCTCTGTTATTTATTGGGCTATTTTTTGAGAAAGAGTGTATAAAATGTGCAGAATTCTTGCCTGACAGAATTTATTATCTAATTGCAATTAAAATTAATCACATTGATTAAGTAGTAGATTCAGTTTTAGACTGAAAAATGTTTTTCTGTTTTAAATAGATCGACATTGTGCTTCCTGGGGATGCCAAGATGGGGCGCTATGTCATTACCGTGGGATCAAATAACTTTTATAGTGACTACGAAATAGCTGTTCAGGCAGTTAACGACGAAGGAGCTGGTCCACTGTCAGATGTGGTCACCATCAAATCAGCAGAAGAAAGTAAGTGTTATCTCTGTTCAGACTTACTATCGTTTGCAACGAAATGTGACCTTGTGTTATAGTGGTATTTCATTTGTGACGTCGCATTTTATAATCAGGACATTAGTTATGCAGCAAAGGCATTACCGCATTAGCTTGAGCTGCAGCGGGAACATTCAAATTTAGAATGCGAACGCTTTGTGATGATATGATAATGATGTAGATTATATTTTCACAAAGATTCCCGTTGCGACTCAAGCTAATGATACGTCTATAGCTGGAAAGAAGAAGCTTTGCTTGGATAATTTAAAGGCGGATTTATGAAGACCGTAGGGTGGATATAGGTGTTAATAGCTAGGTGGTATTATTTTAAAATGACCTTGAAAGGCGGGTTAACTTGATTTGAAAATTAGATGTTTTCCACACTTGTCAAGCGGAAAGCTCTGATACATAGACAGATTAGTTCTAAAACTAAAGCAAACTACATCCACTGTGATAGGCATCTGACTGCAAAAGCAGACATCTTGTTAAGAAAAAAAAATGTAGTTTGTTTTAGATACTCTTTATTTTGAAACCATGCCCCAGTAAATCTATGTTTGATGTTTTACAGTGCCGGCAGCCATCCCTGATGGAGTGAAAGCAGAACCGTACAATGCTACAGGTATCCGTGTATTTTGGAATCCAGTTGCCGACAACAGAGAAACGGTACAAGGAAAACTGAAGGGATATTTGGTAAGATCACACAAACTCAGCTTTTGATAATTACAATATAATGATAGTTTACGGAGGAGCGAGAATCTATATTCTAGAATGAACTTTTCACAATCTGACGTAGTGTTCAAAATAAATCTTAATAACTTTGATTAGCTTTCTTGTTCAATGATAAAGTTACTAAAAATATACTTTGAGAAATGTTTTACTCGTAACTTATATTCATTTGTGATTTGTGCAGATATCGTACTGGCGTCCAGGTATTGAGCAGGAAGATCATGCAGAAAGAGCTACAATACTAGGACAGACATCTTCTGGCATTATATTTGGTTTGCTTCCAGACACATACTACAGAGTAACTGTTAACATCATCAATGGGGCTGGCAATGGAGACAAATCAGAGAGTTTTTATCAAAGAACTCTCAAATCTGGTAATAGTTATACTGACGATTCATTCAAAGATTTAACCGTAATGTTTAATTTGTTCTACACTTCAGGAATTGTTAAAAGAATTATAAAATGTCGTAACTGTCTAGCAAAGAATTATCAGACATGTTTTTTTTGCAATGAATCCAGTAATATGCAACCTTAGAAATTGTGAATGTTTGTATGTGATTGTACAGTGCTAGCAATTGTGACTCATGTAAGAGGTCACAGCAAGTGTTCTATTTGAATTATAAGCAAGTGAATAACTAGGTGCAGCTGTCATACTAAACGCCTTTGCAATGCTTCCATTATTTGTTTCTGTATGTAATATTTTATTTATAAGAAATTTCATCAATTGAAACTTTTTACATGAAATGGCTGTCAATTAAACGTTTGGCTTTGTTTTTCTAGCACCTATTAACATGCCAGAAGAGTTAACAGTTCGCAGAATAAGAAAGGACACCATTAAACTAACATGGCGTGGTGTCAGCACTGGACAAAATGAGGAGCCTTTACAAGGATATATGGTTTGTGTTCTATACCCTTTGACATATGCAACGTACAGTGAGAACAAATATTGACTGTGACGATTAATGGATACTTTATTCATTATCTTTTTGTCAGCATATCTTTTCAGCTACATCTTGACCACTATCTAAGAAAACTACCTTTTAATTTTTTTCATAACCCAACTTTATAACAAGAATGTTCAAAGTTTAAAATCAAACTGTCTGGTCAGTTTATTATGAAATTTCTTCTGTATTAGGTCCTCAAATTCCATTTGAAATTCTCCCTTTCAGCTGCGAATTTGGAAGCAAGGCGAGACTATACATAAGGCCAGAGACATTAATGCTGGTCGACAAACTCATGCTGAAATCACAGGTATACCTACAGATATCAATAACATATGGAACCTTCGTGTGTTTGGATACAGTCGTGGTGGTGTAGGCAAGATGAGTTCTCCAGTGTTGCAGTTTGTTATGGGTTGCCAAACAGTAGAAGGTAAGCAATGCCTGTAGGATTGCTAGTCTCGAAATAGGGAAGTTTGAAAAAAATTCTGAAACAGAAAGCAGTGAAAATGTGTCGACATGGAGGCATTTTTAATGTCACATTTATTATAACATTAAATCATGTGTAAGAATAAATATTTTAATGAAATACATGATTCAAATCTGTTTAAAAGATGGAATAATTAAAATAACCGTACCTTTGCACTTTTGCAATTGTGTAGAGTATGAAAGAGGATCTGCATTTGGTATGTTTCTTGTCGTTGTTTGTTTGCTCTCTTTAGTGTTGTACCAGTTTTTGAAAGAGTTAAATAATTTTTTTAGGTACAATTATCATTTCCAGTTTTTCTAGTAAAGATATCATGCTATTGTTATGATTTACCACATATTATTTAATGTCAGTGTGTTATTTATTTGTCCTATTTTACAATTATTTTATATAGTTGACATGATTATGATTTTATCAAAGTTTACGGCATGTTTGTATCATTGGCTGATTTTATACTTAGTCATATATTCAGTCTGTAAGCCAGATAAGAGAATAAAATATTATTTCGTGTAAAGAGCTTGTTGAATTAGTAATTAAAACATGATATTATACAATTATCATTTTTATGCCTTCTCTTTGTAATTCTTCGAAAACCTTCAACAGTTGTTAATATATGTTTGGAAGTGTCTCCTCTCCTGTTGGCTGAAAATGGTTATAAATTTCATATAGTCTTGCATGACTTTACTACCGTTTATAATAAGATGCGACCCATGGTTACGCTTTATGATAAGTCACTTATAGTTAAATGTATCAATGAATTGTGCATGGCCAGGGGCATAGTCCCATCATAACAGTGGATCATACTTTGTTGCAAACACTGGTTACCTGGAAACTACTATAGCTAGGTATTAACTGGAAATTAATGGCTTAAGGCTATTCAGCGGCTTATAGACTTTTCAAGAACTTGATGAAGTATCAGAATAACAAAAACTATTATTTGTAGGTTTATTTAAAGCCTCACTTCTATTAGTAGTTTGCATAATAATTACTGAGCTTACCTTTGTACTTACCTGAATGATACCATTATTTTCATAATTAAATTTGACAGCTACTGACCTGTACTTTTCATCTTTACAATTTTTTGTTTCAGACAACCCTGATGCTGAGTACCTGTACCTCTGCGATGATCAGACTCCTACAGCAAGTGGTGCAACCTATAAAATTTCCGTATTGGCTGTGATGTTAGCAATATTAGGACATTTCATGACACATTACTTGTAAATAACGTAAGTAATATTTTTATGTTTCAACCATTTTTGGTGTTGCGATTTTTGCTGAGATACCGATAGTTTTAACTAAGGACTTCACAACGTATTAGTATTCCAGCCTTTAGGTGAATGTAGCTATTTTCCATCGATCATTTACAAGAATTGTATGCTAGCCTGATGTTCATACATCACCTTTCTTTTCTTACTTTTTATCACTTTTGGGGTAACATTTGATATCAAATCCATACTTTTTGATTTTAACAATTAAATTTTTTAGATTATACATGTCGTTAGCAATAAATGAGACGAAAGTTGTTGGGTGTGTGCATGATACTCTCTCTCTTGCCATGAAGTGATGTCCACTTTTTACATTGATTTCAGGTAATGCCAGAAGTAGAAACATAGCTATATGTACATACACAACTTAACAACAGCTGGTGAAAAGGACCCATTTAAAAAATGTTTGTAATGATATTTTGACTGATGTTTTTTGTATTTAGTATATTTTATGTTAGAAAAAAAGATGTACAAAGGCACTGTAATTGTAGTGAAAAATCTAGATCAATATTCTAGGAAGTAATTTTAACCGGAGTAAACATTCCTCTTTTAGCTACTGAAAATACTTATCATATTTATTCAATTTTTATGTATATTAAGGGTGTAGTACTGTTTTGTACTGCTGTGTTTTAAAAATCAAAAAATGATAGAGTCAAATGTATGTGTTATACAAATATATTTCCCACATTTTATTTGGACTAATTGTATTTTTCCAAATTGCCAGCCTGTGGGCAGAATTATTTCCATTTTTCTCTGTGTGGAACAAAAAAGCACCGGCCGTTAACATTCCAGAAAAACATTTTTACACTTTGGATATATCTTGAGCGTTATTTTTACATGTTATGAATATTATACATTTCTTTACAAGCTCATTCCAGTCAAGGAACCTTGAATTGTTAATTAATATCTTTCATTAGCTGTGATTCTGTATATATTACACAGTTACGTAATGTTTGTTTATATAAGATTACCTGCGATCAATTCACACAAGAATGAATCGTGCAAGCTACAAGAATTTGCATGAATTTAGTACAAGAACCTTGTTCTTTATACTTGATTACGTCAATTTGCATGTTATTACATTTGTTAGTAATTCCAAATCTGTACATAATTATCTTATTTTGATAGAAGTAGATTTACCTGAAATAGAGGTTTAGCTCATCTTGCATATAAAGAACAAGGTGCTTTTTGAAAGGGATTGTTTTGTATAAAGCTTTGTATTAAAAGAGGAAACATTAAACTTTTGAAACAATATCTTTTGTTTGTAATAAATGCAGTTTTATATACTTAGCCATTCATGTTGATTCAGTGCATACAGTGAAAATGTCAGAGCAAAATCCCTCTCAATCACCTTGAATGGCTAATGGTGGAACATAAATTGTCTGCCATTCGCACAGCAAAAAAGAGTTACGACCGATGTCAAAAAGTGCAAGAAAGAAATAGTTGAATGCTTTCTTTCATATTAGTGATAAAAAATTTGAATAAAGATGTTTTATAATAAAAATGCTTTATTTGAGAACTAAAAATGTCCAGAAATTCAACAAAAAGCATGCGTAACATGTTAACAATGAAAACAAGCAACCCACTGTTTAAACCATTAGCTGGAAGGCATAAAATTGTCAGGAAATACCACTTCCTAAATAAAATGTTAGTAACTATCTGGAATTCAAAATTCCAAAAAGAGGCAATAGTTGAAACATGTGCATCATATCAGCATACCGAAGACCATTGGACAAAAAGTACTTCTGTTCAACACCGATACCTAACAAAATAATATAACAATCTCAGAAACTAGTAGTTTGAGTTGTGGACTGAAAATAAGCTGCTAAATTTATAACACCGTAAGCTTTAATTCGTGTGCCTTTGGCAGCAATAATACATTTTATACTTTGAATAAAGGATTGAAAATGCAATACAGTTAATACAAATATTATATTAATCTTAATTACCACCCCGATTATCACTTAATACTTCATATGTTTAGTTAGACCACAGTTAGTTCAAACTTATATCCCAAGCAGGAAACAATACTACTCTTACCAATTAATTAATTTAAATGTTAGCTTACTCAAAAATCTTTATTTTCTTACAGAACAAAATGATATACAACACATGGTTAAAGAATAAATATAGGACTTCGCATACAAAATTACTTCCGTCTAGCAAACCTTCCAGAAAAGCATACAAAAGAATTATATCACAATTTACGATGACCCTTTTAAAAACAGGAAGGTTTGAAAACACAGCCATCACTTAGCCATCCACTTCATAATATGTGAGTCACTTTATACATGGTATAAAGTATAACAGATACACTAAGGTATTAAAAAAGTTGGCACTTTTTGTGACTTTTTCGAGTTTAATTTTTAAATTATGTAATCGCAGAACATCTGAGTCTTGGTAGAAATCTACTGAGGTCACTGTCAAGTTATTGAAAAAGTTGGCGGTTTAATCAGTTTATCTTCCCTATGCGTTTTATCTATCGTAATATTAGTCTTAAATAGTGTTTTAAACTGTAGATGTCAAGGCCAATAAGTGTCAACTTTTTTGATACTGCCAACTTTTTCAACACCTTACTGTATATATAATAAATATGTAACTCTGCAGTCATATTTTACAGTACGTTATACCTTTGTGTTCAATCAGGAGTAAAAATCAGTACATTAATTTAATTCTACGTTATTTTAGGAAACATTTTCATGATAACACCATCAGCTGCTTCTGATGCTTATAACATTAAGACGTCAAAAAACAAATTGCAATAGGAGTTAAGGATATCAATCCTTTTAAAAATCTCATAAATACAACATATTGACAATGAATTTGCAGTTGGGGAAAAAAGGAATGTAAAGAAAAATCAAAAAATAACGTCCCAAAATTATATAATGCTCTGGATATATACCATACTTAGCCAACAAGGTTAATATTAATTAACATCTAATTATTATTTTAAAGAATTATCATTTCCAACACACTTTCGTGGCATAATTTCCAACAACTATTATTTTGCGTACAACTGATTACAGAAAATAAAGTTATATTAATAAAATGTATTATTTTTCTACTTACTATCCCATGACTACGCTGTGCTATACAACTGAAGTGACCTAAACTCAAAAACTAATTCCAAAGTATAAAATTAAACCTTTACCCTGCAAAATTCTCTTTTTGTATTCTTGTTTA
This sequence comes from Phoronis ovalis, assembly GCA_028565635.1. Classification (NCBI taxonomy): domain Eukaryota; kingdom Metazoa; phylum Phoronida; family Phoronidae; genus Phoronis; species Phoronis ovalis. Next base: position 21,437 of record JAOXYB010051945.1, read on the forward strand.
GTATTTCCGTTCCATCAAATCCTTTTTACCGATGATGATGATGCTAGAAATCTCTCCCTCGTTAATGTGTTCATGATGATAATTTTAAGCACATGAGCATGGCTGCACTAAAAGCCACAACACAAACAGACTTAAGGACAAAGGAAGTATTCCTTCCTGAGGCACATTCAAAAATATTTCATGTACATCCTTTATGTTTTGATTTTCCAAAAATAAAATAACCAGTATCATGAAAAAGCCACAAAGCATAACCAAATCACTGGGATATTTCAAAATTATCTTTTAACATTGAACACCTTTTTTTTCTTGTCTCTCTCATCCATAAGAAAATAATGCACGTATGCATAGAACATTTTCCATAAAATATCACTGTGCAAAAAGCAGTGTGGTCTTTTCATAGCTTTCAGAGTTTATCTGTATTACCACAGCGCCATCTGGTAGCAGTCCATTGCCAATAAACTCAGAATCTGAATATAATCTGAGGATATTTTTGAATTATGGTATGCCGATAAAAACTCTGAATGATAAGTCTCATGGAAAGCATGTGTTTTTGCAAAAAATAGGTGCCCATGTGTTATGGATATGTACCCTTTAAAATGTCTTCCAAGTTTCAGGTCTGTGTCTTGGTCCATTTGGTTTCTTGTCAAGTCTGATTTTAAATCCTAAAAGATATAAACAGAATGATGATACACAGTTTCATTTTACCTATTTTTCATATGCTCCTACATAAATACCAGTGCAACACAAAGGGTACTTTAAATTTAGTGGATTCATGTCAGATTCCAAGTACACAAAATTAACATACCAACACCTTTCTGGTATTTTTTATCATTAGTTGAGGGAGACACTGCATCATTCTGGTTACTTGGTGCTCGATTTTTAAAAACATCGGTAATTCCAGCCTAGAAAACAAGAAACTTTTTTAAAAGAATTTACAGCTTTCTTTCTTTGTTGATGCATGTTTATAAAACAGAGAGCCACTTTATACTGATCACTGTGTTATGTTGCTATGTGCTAAGCAACCTAATGAAGACGATGAGGAAGTAATGCTAAGTGAAGTAATACACTCATTCAAACTCTCCGGCTGTTATGTCAAAGTACCCATTCTTCCTATGCAATCCAAAGTATCAACTAAGAGATTTGCCGAAAACAACTAATTGTAGCTCTTATAAAAGATTTGTTAATATGGAAAACAGAAGTAACACTGCTAAAATCAGTACACTATATGAAGTACACTATATGAAGTACACTATATGAAGTACGCTATATGAAGTACACTATATGAAGTACACTATATGAAGTACACTATATGAAGTACACTATATGAAGTACACTATATGAAGTACACTATATG
>JAOXYB010051946.1:0-11599 GCA_028565635.1 Phoronis ovalis
CCTCTTGTCGAAAGTTTCATGAAATTTTGACTGTTTGACCTCTGAATGACCTTTTGGACCTCAAAGTCAGCTAAGATTCCCTCTAAATGACCTGTTAACTTCATTTTTGAACTTTTCATCAAATTTCCGGAAATTAATTTTTTTTGACCTTTTGACCTCAGAATGACCATACGACCCCTAGAGTACCTTTAAATAACATAAAACCATCATTTTCGGAAGTTAAATGCAATTATAAGAGTTTGACCTTAAGGTCAGCTATGATGACGTAGGGATGACATATGTCAAATTATACGACTGTAGCACCAATCTGTCTTGATTTATACACTCTTACTTATTAAAATTAGCCAAAAACATGCTAAAATAAAAATCTGACCTTTAGATCCATAAAAGACCTCAAAAATCATCAAGGTACCTTTAGGTCACCAGATATCTTCATTTTTGAACGTTTTAAGACATTTTTGAAATTTGATGTCCTAACCTCAAATTGACCCTGACCTAATTTTTTTGTATGTCCCCCTCCCTACTAAGTCCACAACATAAGTTTGACACCCATATCTCGAAGCGTCTCCAAGTTATGGACGTTTGAAAATTGGAAGAAAAAAAAGAAAAAAGATACAATCTCAATAGATTGCACTTGCTGTGCAACCTAATAACTAACTCTCCATCACAGATCCCAGCAGTATTCTCTAACCATTCTGATTCTTAGGAATGTACACTGTGATAGGCTGTGTACAACATGTTTATGAATAGTTATTATTGTTGAGATAGGAAAGGGTTGTATTTAATCTTTTTTGTGACTGCCATTGCAGAAGTTTATTACTTGTGTTCATAAAAATCCAATTTATTTCCTTTGAGCTGTAGTTACTATACCCGCATTTCCTCCTCAATGTCCTGTCAAAACAGATATTTCTGACGTCATTTTACACATCACAAACTAGTACTTATACATACAAAAGAGCATATAAACTCGGAAACCTAGACTAAAGTATACATTTTTGTGAAGAAATATTTGAACATTTTGAAAGTGTACTTACGTCTATATGTCACATGATTATGAAATCATTTTAAAAATAAAACTTTAACAAAATATAACAAGAATACCCCAGCAGACAGAAAGCAAAAACTCGGCTAAAATTTATTTCACATAGTGATCTTCCAAACAAGGTCTCATGTTTTTATATTAAATTTTCTAAATTTTCATTTTTTTCTGACAACCCTTATTTTTAGAGCACACCAACTAAGAACCAAGCAAAGTTTCAAAAATCTGAGATAGTTTATTGGAGATCACTATTTGAAGTTTATTTTGTTCAAATTTCACATTTAATCTTCAGGGGTGTTTTTAGCCATAATGGCCTCCTTACTGATTACATAATCATTTTGATAATAGACAAGCAAAATTTTCATAATCCTTGTACTAATATCTCCTCAAAAATGTAGACTTATACTTGTGTAACATTTACCTAAATATCCAAAATTAAACTCAAATTGTGAAGTACAGTATAAGTTGTCCTAAACAGTACTAGACACCTTAAGCCAGATGGATATAAATTGGACATAAAACTCTAAATCCATAATACCATAACAGCTCAGTATCTTTTGTTCAGTAGATTACTCTGATCTCTGTAGCTTTAAAGTACAGGATGTGTAACACACAATACTAATATAAATCATTAAGTTTTAACCTTTCTTTGTAACAGAAGTGTCTACTAGCAGTCCAACATAGTAAGGTTTCTAGTCATCGAGCTACTCTTTGCAATCCTCTAGAAATTCTTATGCGCAGGCTGGGCAGCATATATTCCCTTTGCATTTAAGTGCAAAGAGAGCGATTTGAAATTCTAAGCCCCTGGGGGGAATTGGTTATGATTTTGGTGGGAACCTGAAGCCATGACCCCAAGAATCTAACCATGGCATGTTTATACCATTTAGTACGTCCTAATAATAGTCTGACCCAAAACTGACATATTGCTCAATTCAGACACTATCATCTTTCAAATTTAACACGAACTCTCCCATACAATGAAATTCTTCATACAACAATATTTAGGTTGCACAGCAAGTGCAACCTATTGAGATTGTATCTTTTTTTCTTTCTTCCAATTTTCAAACGTCCATAACTTGGAGACGTAATGAGCTATGGGTGTCAAACTTAAGGTGTGGACTTAGTAGGGAGGGGGACATACAAAAATTAGGTCAGGGGTCAATTTGAGGTCAGTAGCTCAAATTTCAAAAATGTCTTAAACCGTTCAAAAATGAAGATATCTGGTGACCTAGAGGTCACATTGATGATTTTTGGAAGGTGTTAATTAGGACCAATATGTCAGATTTTAGGTTAATTTATGATCGACAATATCAACGGAAAAACATTTCAAGAAATACACCATTAATAAATTATTTATTGAAAAGAAATACCCCACGTAGAATCGATTTTTGCAAAAATAGCACCCCCAAGGTAAACATTGCTAAATATACAGAAAAAAGATATCACATTGTAAAAACCAAAAGCTGAAAACGAGGGCCCATGGGGCAGAACATATACAGTAGCTTAGAATGAGATAGCTGCATCCTAACCCGCGTTTAGGCTGCAGTATGCACCTACAGAAAAAGATCAAAATTCTGTGCAGCAAAATTTTCTACACACATTTTCACATATTTTGTGTTAACAGACTCATAAATCCCCATAAATCATTATATAAATAGTTTGCTTTGAAACATTTTATTAGTTATCTGAACATGATTTCAAAAATTTTTGCAATCGTACCAGTTTTAAGAAAGTTTTACAACCACATGAAAAAATTTCAACCTATCCGCCGTTTTAATCTCGTTCCTGAATTTCTGTGAAGCATGTTTTATAAAAAAAATACTATCAAAAGAAAGTATCCTGCTTGTTTGAGGACATTTTAAGAAAAATCCTTTCACAGATGTATTAGGAAATATTTTAAGCATTTGGCCTTTTGGGTGAAAATAGTCTCAGGGTTTTTGCTGTGGCATTTCCTGCACAAACACTACATATGGATACAACTACAACGTTTACGCAGGAAACGTTGTTGTTACTGCAACTATGGATGAGAGACCCCCGGGAAGTAGACCCGTTAATAGACCCCTAGTCAACCAGCCTTTCTTAGGAATGATGATTTATGTAACCACAGTTCTGACCTTCCGTGACTGACCTTTTCATTGTTATGTTCAAAAGCACAAAATTATATAGCCTACCTGTTCATCGGCATATATAATTAACCTTGATGCAGAAGCATTAAACAATGTTTTATTTGTGACTGCGTTTTCTGGGCATATGACTATGAGAGAAAAACTGAGTAGACGTTAAAGCCCCTAAAGTTGTTGACAAAGTCACCACTGAATCTAGGAGGAGACTAAACTTCACAAGCATAAATCAGACAGTATACACATATTAACAACTTAAGAAATTAAAAGATTTACACACCTTGTGTGCTGCCTAGTGCGCCATGAAGGTGGCGGAAAGATGTCATCAGACTCTAAGATGACGAGCATAAAAATTAAAAATTACGTGGAAATTACTTAAAATGATAGTGCTTACCGTTATTTAGCTTTGGAGGATGAAGCAGGTTTGGATTCTCCAAAAGCTCCCTTAATGTGATACCGCAGGGTTGCGACATTTCGGCAAATTAAGGTTTGTAAAGTTGTCAAAATGTCTCAATATTTCTCCGGGAGAAATATCCTATAAACACGGGCTACTTCTCTGTCGATGTAAGAAACTTATTAGTATTCATAAAAACCGATGTCTGATTGGTTCATTTTTGTTAGGGTCAAGGACGCTTGCGTATTGCAGTGTATATGCACCCAAAATTACATAAATTGCAGTGTCACTGCATACTTAGGGGAAGACAATGATAAAAACATGTTTTTTAACTGGAACAATGTTTTCATGTTAAAAATAATTTTAAAAAAAGATGTACGTATGATCTACAAAATATAGATTTTGTTCGCCATAATTTTATCAAACCTCTAATATTTATAGAATGTTTTCGGGTTGTTTTCTCAGAAATCACTCTGGAAAGTTTACAGGCCACACAAAAATATTGCCGTCCAAATTATTGCCCACGGTAACATGCTTTCTCAGTAATACTTTTTTTTACTTCCACATTTCACTTGAATATTATCGAAACTCAGTCGTTTTACACTTCTGAGAGTAAATCCCTAGGGGTGGGATACCTGATAAAAAACACTTGATGGGGGTGTGAAGGCTCAGGTAAAAAGCTCACCCGAAAGCTCATAACCAATGGTAAAAATTGCTTTCCAAAAAATACCCCTTGGTAAAAAAAAAACTCGAAAAGTACACCCATGGTAAAAAAAAATCCTGGAAATATACCCTCCTTGGAAAATTCTGCTATTTACATGCCACTGGTAAAATGAATTGCTATATAGTGTCTCTGCCATTTTTGCCATGGTAAACATTTTAGCTGAAAAAGGGGGTCCATGGGGCGGCACATACATACATAGTATGAGAGTACCCCCGGGAGTATATACAGGGAGTAAATAGAATTAGCGCCTTAAAAAAATAAGTTGGTGTTGACTAGTGTGAAGATTCTATATAAAGTGTTGGATGCTGGTTTGTGCTGGCTATAAAAATATTGACATGTGTCAGTCCGAGGTATCAGGCGGCCTGGGATACTTAACAAAGTTTTGGATAGGGGTGTGCGACACAGACTTAAAAACCAAATCCTCTCAACTATTTTTCCCTGTCAAAAAAAACCGGTTTGCTTAACTTTTTTGTGCTAAAAAACCTGATTGCTAAATCTGTCTGTCGTATTGGAAAATCGTCAAAAACCGGATCCTCTCTGCTAATTTGATAAAAAAATACTATATCTGCTAACTTGGTAAAAAAAACTGAATCTACTGTAACGGTACATCCCTACATAGACGGAACCCTGAGTATCCCCGGGGGTATCAATCCGGGATATATCAGCCGAATTATTATTGCAGTGCGGATACGTCACAACATCTGGAATGGTACAGATAGGTCAAGTTTCTTGTAATCAGTGCTAGCCTGAAACGTATTGATATTCTTGCAAAACAGAACGGACAGCAGAGCGGTCAGAGTATATTTATTTACGGTAATCATCATACAAGTTCTGCAATAACCAGTAGTATTGATTTTCCTTCATACAGCCACCACAACGAGATATATTTTTCTTACTACCCACGTCCTTTTATGAACAGCATTTGAATTTTTAGAAACGAGTCAGTTCTACAGTTGTCGCAAACTTCGCAACATGCAAGCAATTTTACTTCTTGAGTTTCCCTTAGAGAAACATCCGCACCAATATTTTTCATTTTGTATTATTTTATTTTATAAATTATTTTGTAAATTTTCATTAGATTTGGACAAATTCATTAATTTGTCTTATTAAGCTTTAAGATATGTGTAGTACTTTTTTGTGTATTGCACTATATGATTTAAGTTAGTGCACCTGCCGACGACTCCGACCTTTCGGAAAACTTTTCAGGCTTTTGATATAAAGCGATTTTCTTGCTTACTATCGATTTCTAAAATAACCACCGGGTGTTCTTTTGTCGTTACTCGACTGTTAAAAAAGTGGCGATTCCATGGCGATCACGAGACAGACCTCCATGTGATAAGACATGAATGCATTGAATTTGTTACGCTTCGAAGGTACAACCGGCTATTCCTGGTATGATATACATAAAATAAAGGCTATAGAGGGCAGTTTGTACAATTTTGCACACGAATGTTGCATTTAAGCGAAAACTGCAACATTACTTCTCACCTTCACAAAGAGTCGAAAATTGTTTTCTCTCATTTTGTCATAAGTAACCCAGAAATATTTTCCTGGGGTCTGTCTACAGAATAAAGAACATCGCTCAACTAAGAGATGATTATGTCAGTGCAGCCAATGCAAACTTATGTCCAGACTAATATAATTCAAATCTACATTATAATGTGCCGATAATATACTATTAAAAAAGGCTCCGTCGAGAGTGGTCTTCCCGTGGTCTTGTGCAGTGCGGTACCCCTGGACCACTTGTTTAGTTTTTTCCCAGACATTCATTGACTATACCTTTCCAATGCTATCAAATTTGTCAGAAATAGAATTTCTGGGGTTGATATCGAGAATGCGGAGAGAAAAATGACAGTCCCGAAAAACAGGATAACCCGGGCAGGACAATTTTGATATATATATAGAAGATGTTAGTTGGTTGAGATCCCAGCCGAGCATACCCTTATATATGAAAATATGAAGTGATCCTCTGGGCATCACAGTGATCAGTGGCCCAATATAATGGATACGACCGTGCACGGGGCGTGCACGACGGTCATGAGTTCCAATGCAGGCAGAGCCGTAGTTCATTTCATTTTTCTTAATCGAAATTTCATTTTTTGTAACTTTTTCTTGGAATGTATTATTTTTACGATTGTTTAAATGTCTAGCTAGGTATTCGTTATCAGTACCAAAAAATCCGTTTTGTCATCAATGATTAAACGCCACCTTTTTGATACTCAGCAAACCGAATCTTTGCGAAATAATCATATAATGTTTTCATAAAAATTCCATCAAGATTTTGCGGTGGCCTGCATTTTGTGTCAAATTAAGCCCAATGTGAAAAATATCATGGGACGGTTATGCGCTTTTAAGACTTAATTCTTTCACCCATGAAGTCTGTTGAATTTGTCAGATAGATTTTTAATTAAAAAGTAAAATAAAAAATAGATGGAGCTAACACAAAGCTGATCAGAAAGTATGACATCATGCAGTAGGTGCTAAAATACACCTGGTGACGTGTGACACGTTTTTATTTCTGAAGTCTTAATCTTTTGTTTATAATTTGAGAACATTCAATGCTATACACGAATTTCAAATATTTCTGAAATTGGCTTTCTTTTCATTCTCACTTTGCTTAAATTTTTAAGCATATAAATGTGTTTAAACCAGGCTGTTCAATTCCGGACCAGGCGCTTGTTCAAATGGAGGCCATTTTTAATTGTATGTCTCATTATTGCTCATAGTTTATGGTATGTGAGTTTAGCTACTAATATATTGGTATTAGAAAATATAAAACAAATTATTTTGTCACTCAATCCCCTAACTGAAAAATAGGTCGTCCACATGTGTCTCAGGTTCTTGATTTTTACATTTTGTTAGCTGACAGAGGTGAACTCATTGCAATGGTGTTTCAGGGTAGTACCCATACCTAGGGTGTATTTGTTTTGACTTAAATTGCACAAAACATTTATTACATAAAAGAATTTTATTTAAACAATACAATATATATTAATATCACAACTGTTATATAAACATGATAATTAATCATTTCATTATTGCTTTATTAATGTGACAGTGTTAAAATTCCTATTTACAGCCAAAATCCATAGTAAACAATTAAATTCTTAGTCTATTAACTTACACATTGGAAGAAAGGCACAAGAGAAAGTTATGCCACAAAAATAAATCTCCTGTTTAATATGTATATTTTTATACTTTTATATCAAGCTAAGATCTACTGGCACAATATCGGTTCTCAAGTAAAATCATTAAAAATATTATCTCTTTATAAACACCCCAGCTTATTGCTACACAAAAATTACTTTGTAACAATTACCTTTGTAATATCACCATTTACAAAATATTACTCATTATATCTAAAATATGCATCATGATAATAGGCGAGATAAGTGCACAGTGGTCTCAAAGGTTTCCCTTAAAAATAGTTTGGGAGCCATTTAAAATCTAAATTAAAACTGTACATTGTATTTTTGTAACAGAATAACAGTTTCACTTATATAACTGATTAAAGGCAAACCTATATCCAGTTAAAAATACAGCAACACCCAATCATAAAATACAAAATGACAGAAACCTGCTGTACAATAGATAAGATTACCTAAAAACTCAGCGTAAATATTACACTGGTGTTCAAAATCACGCTCTGCTATTTCGGCTCATGACTTGTCACATACTAAGCAATATTTTCCCCAATTATTCGAAAAATGTCCAATTCCATCAATACATTTCAAAAAAAAGTTGACATACAAAAACATACAGAAAATTGTTATATCTACAAAAAGATTTCTCAAAAACAAACAATACATAAATAAATTTCATGTCTGTATTATTGCTTCATTTTCATTTTTTGTTCTTGGACAAATCTTAACCTTGGCAATATCGCCTAATACACTCCAAGGAAAAAGGCAGATCTCACAATCACAAACAATTAGAAGTGTTATGCCTTTTAAAATGTGTTGGGGGAATAACAAAAATATTTAAAACATCGGGAGTAAAAAGAAATGCCAAGTACAAAGTTGTTTATTCTCAGCATCAAATGTTTGATCAGTATTAATGACATCTACTGGTAAAGACTGACATCATTTGTGATGACAGTTTTGATACAAGTTAAAAATCTTTTATCACACAAAAATATTTTAAAACAAATACTGAAAACAACATTTTCTTTATTTAAGAAAGAGGTATAAGTAAATGTATCGCTTTCTGGAATATAACATACAGGTAACAGAAGTGAATTATGTAGGTACAATAAGATAAAGCTACCACATACTGATGAGATGACATTAGCAAGTTTTTAAAGGTGTTAATCAGAAACGTTCACGGATCACTGGTTGTCAGTTGTTTAAAACAATTTTTAAAAAGCAAGACTACAATTCAGCCTTACTGATGAGTTTTTTCTACTCTCCAAAACAAATTAAAAAGTGTGACACAGCTTATAATTATTTCTGTACCAAAATTCCTTATCACAGAGAGATAGAAGAAACAGATCTAGAATATTATAGAACATAATGCAACCTACGTATATGTGCCACATTCTTAAACTTTCACATATCTGTTTTGTCACTTATTCTTCGAGAGCTTTCAACGTCTCTTATTGTTGTAGTTAATGCAGCAGTTCTTACAAAATCTATCTCGTTATATTCCGTAGGTGTAGTTGGAACAGGTGGGGGTGAATGTGCCTGACTGGGATTCGGACTTTTATCAGGATCTGAGCTTCCCCCTTCGAGGTCAAGATCAAGATACTGTATTTCATCTTTTTTTGCATTTCTCTTCGGAGGAGGGGGAGTTGCACTTAGACGAGATCGAGCCTTTGGAGGGCTATCATATATCTGGAAAACAAATATGGAAATATCCAATGCATTAACAATGAAATAACTTGATGCTAAAGCTGCTGTTAAAAAATAAAAATATCACATTAATTATTAAAAAATCTGTTTGTATTCTAGAAAACGCATGACAAACTTTAACACAGTTTCTATTTTTAATACATTACAACAAAATATACAAACTTGCTGATATTATTTCACTTTGCACATACATTATATTGCTATTTCATGTACACACAAATTTACATTAGATTTGTTACAACATGAGCCAGTGTAAAAAGAGTCTTTATTTTTCATATTCAAGTAAACTACTTTTTCATAACTACGATTGAGAAAAACACGTTGGGTGCTTAACAGAAAAATTTAACAGCTACCTACTGGTCTGCACCAATGCCCAAAGAGTAATGGATCTGCTTAGTATCTAGATAATTATTTTTTCCTGCTTCCTGATACCTTAACCTGTATGCAGTGCCGATGAAATGCATTATTTCAAGTGTACTCATGTATGGCCGTCACATTATGTTCAAAACACTGAATAGATCACCATGTATATTTTCAAAATGAGAACTATTCAAGCAGACCACAAGAGTACACTTTCATCAGGGGTTTAGGACCTCTCTTTAATGTTGGAAATTATATTTAGCTAAATGACCCAATAAGAAATGTCATATCTTCAAAATTAAATGACTCCTCGAGCTTTAAAGTACTCAACACCTCTGATTGGTTTATGTAGCAACAACGAACCTGAAACAGTTTATTGTTCCAAAGCGAAAGAACTGATGGTGGGGTAGAAATCATAAGATGCTGAGAATAGTAATAATGCAAAGACGTACCCTACTAGTTTTCTCTTCCTCATCTTCTGAACCAGAGCTTGAGTCAGAACTAGATGCAGAATGTTGCACTTTTTGTGGCAGTAACACTTTTTTTTGATTTCTAGAATAATATTGACAATAAGCTTTGGAATAAATTCTCTGATTAGCTTACCATTTATAGAACAAGTTGTTACAAAACAATAAAAAACAAGTTATTGTTTTTGGTACAAAGGTCATTTCATCTCACTTTAACACTTACAACAATAGTTTAAACCACCAGAATATAATGGGATACAAAATATAAACCAAGGAAATAGTTACTGCATAAATGTGGATCAAATCCTCATCTAGAAGTCTGAGTAGTTTCAAACTAAACACTGCAGATTATTTTACAACTCGAAGGTGCATTAAACTAACCAGATAAGGTAGCTCTTGAGGTGGCTATCTGTTCAGGCAACTTATTCACACTTTACATTTTGAAGTTTATTTTGGTTAGTTAAATGAAAAAGTAGATTAATAAAAGTATACATTTTTGAAGGTACTAGAATAAAAAATGTGAAAAAATTACTTTACTTGTGTTTCACATGAATATATAATCAGCATGGGGCCACTTTGGGTATAAACTCACTTGTTTTTAAAACCATAAACGAAAAAAATATAAGTCCCAAAACTCCTACATAAAAGCCGAAACTTGGCCAAAACTTACTTCCAACAGGGACCTGTACTAACATGTCACAGATTTTAAAATTTTATTGTCTTTAAATGTTATGCTTAAATACATCAGAATATATCAAATGAAAAGCCTGTATGGATGCATATACTTTCAAAATACATACACTTTTGTTTCTCTATCTTTTCATTTAAGTAGTTAAAATTTTAACACAAAGTATAAAGTGTGAATAAATTGTGCAGAAAAGTATTATCTACCTAAAACTAAAATATTTAAATAATACAAGACAAAACTCACGTGGGTCTCCTATGAGGTGGAGTTCCAGCAGGTGAATTTTTCTTGAAACTTCTTGTTCTTGGTGTCGGTACAATATTGCAGGCATATGAATCCACTATACATATAAAATAATAAGGGAACATTAGTAAAACGATTCATATATTCATTAAGCTACAAATTAACTTTAGGAAACTATTGAGTAGAATATGGAGCTCATAAGTATAGTGCTGATTGACAATAACCGATTCCAAAGGAACAATTAAAAGCCTTGAATATTGTCTTATTAACATTATTTACCTATTAAAATAATTATCTATACTGTCAAAGTATCAAACGTTATGTTCATGCAGTTGTTCAGCAAATGATGCAACAAAGCACATTACACATCATGTACAGCTTACATACAGTCAGTCATGGCAAATCACAAAAAGCATACAAACTTAAAATATTGCAACTACATACATCTGAACTTCTCATTGTTTTCACATCACAAAAAGAATAACAGGCAATGTTACAACCAACAATTTTCAATTATCAGGCTTAATTACATCATAGTACGAGGTTGTGTTGACACTATAGTACCGGCATATTAAAACACGGATTTTTTCTTTTTTTTGGGGACCTGGCATTTTAATTTTGGGTGTTTTGTAAGGTCAACACTAGCCTGTGTACAGGCTGAGGAAGGACCCCTGAAAGGACTAATTATATATAAGGATTTAATATATTGATACTTGA
>JAOXYB010051968.1:0-11594 GCA_028565635.1 Phoronis ovalis
ACCTGCGCTTTGACCTGTACTTACCCTGTAAAAAATACGAAGATGATCTGACGAAAGCTGAAGCCGTTATAGCAACACAAAGAAAAGGGTACATACGCAGACGCCGCATGCAGTACGACTATATGCCCGTTCACTATTACATAATGATGGGCATAAAACCCTGACATTATATCTTATAAACAGGGTAATATAATGTTTAATTTCAAATGATATCACATTCCATTGATGAAACATCCCACTAACAGTGAATTTGACGTGCTTTACGTGGACGCCAGTCGGCTATTTTGGTTCTGAATGACCCCAAAATCAATAGGCTTCATTGTCACTATACGAGTAATATACGATTTAAGTTTCAAATACGATTTAAGTTTCAAATGGATATCACATTGCCTTCTTGAGATATCCTGATAACAGTGAATTTGACGAGCTTTACGTGGACGCCAGTCGACCATTTTGGTTCTGAATGACCCCAAAATCAATAGGCTTCATTGTCACAATGCGAGTAATATACAATTTAAGTTTCAAATGGATATCACATTGCCTTCTTGAGATATCCTGATAACAGTGAATTTGACGCGCTTTATGTGGACGCCAGTCGGCCATTTTGGTTCTGAATGACCCCAAAATCAATAGGCTTCATTGTCACAATGCGAGTAATATACGATTTAAGTTTCAAATGGATATCACATTGCCTTCTTGAGATATCTCGAAAACAGTGAATTTGACGCGGCCGACGCGCGGTTACAGGGTATATCCAAATTACCTCCAGTCTACTGCTGGGGGTACAATTATGATACAGTATATTTTCGTTATTCAAATTACAAAGTCACATCTATATATCTGATATTGTATAACCTGTGGGTCCTCCCATTTTAAGAATAAAAGTCTACCTGTTCGCCAACTGGTTGGTATCTGCACAGTACACAAATCATCTGATGATTCATCCGTTGATGTTCCAATGAAGTCAAAGGTCAAGCAGTTATGAGCAAGTTGTAGTGTGTGATTCAGAAGTCCATGCTGGAAGGCATATACATACTTGTACATTTGTACATTTGGACATTGACAATTTTACTACTTTTCAATAAGGCTAGTTGACAATTTCAATACTGACATCTACTGGATCATTTCAGAAACAAAATTATGTCTACAGCAAATGAGAAATTAATACATGTGATTAATGTATGGTAGCAAAACTTGGTTTATAGCTTTTAAGACAAAAAATATAGTTGTATTTCAATATATGACTGATGAAGTCCAACCTGATGTTCATCACTTAAATTAAGTGTCTTCAGATTACCAGCAGCTGTCTTCAACAGATTACATGCCAGTTGAAAAATCTCAAACAACTGTGAATCTCGAAATGATGAAGCAATCTTCCTGTGTTTTGTTAGTGATCTGTTTGCTTCCGCCTGTTGAAAGTAATACTTAACTGTGACAATACATGCCATTCAAATAAAAAGTAGAATGTCCATCAGTTAGGTTTGATATTTGTTTACAGACATGGCAAGAATACCTGATAGGGCATATAATGTTTTTAACACAGTGCTTCAAAATGAACAAACAATGTGCATTATGAATTAGTAAAACACTCAACTAAACTACAAGAGCTATCACTACATTAGAACAGAAATGTTATGAAAACTACAGAGTGATGTACAAACTGTAACAAGCTTCTATGTTAAAGTGCTGAGTAACCTGTTATAAACAAACTAAACAGTCACAAATTCAAGTTCATCTATGTGACAATAATAGTGATAGACATACTGTTGGGTTATTAGAAAACACATATTCTACATGTATATATTATATTTTGAATGTGCATTGTTTAAGTGTTGCCAAAATAAACCTACATCTAATTCAAGTCAAACTGCACTGTGCATGAAGGTTAACACTATACTGACATATACTTGGGGAAAATATATCCCATACAATACTCAGTTCTTACAGGAAGAATTGCATCAGTGTAGTAACTATTACAGGGTCTACTGTTGATCTCATAATGTATAAATAATCGAAATTTCGCAATAACTTTGGGAAAAACATAATTTACTTCAAGGCACCTGAACAAAAGCGAAAACGGCGACACCACCTAATGTAGAACGTGGTATTTTGAATTTTTCAAATGCTGATTTTTTTATGAAAAATGTTTTAAAAACTTGGACGTAAAATCAACATAGAAAACAAGTATCTCCCCAGATGTGGCTGCACTCGCTTTACATGGGAAATCAACACTAAAGGAAAACGGTGGTAATTTGCATATCAATTGGGAAGTACACCATCCCTGTAAAGAAATTTTGTCTAGCACTTGCCTAACATGAACTTTACTAAGGGACACTCCCAAAAAGTAGCGAGAAGCATGCCGCTTAAAAGCAAACTATCTGATTGTACCAAACAAATTATAAATAATATTTTGAAACTTCATGAGGACAAAAAAATAGTCAAACATATTTACACTCCGATGTGGAATGTTTTGGCAATGTTTCACATGTCACATAGAAAAACTGTGATAATCATCACACAGTGATTCTGCATATTTCGTATGTTTTGGCATTGTCCCTTGTGCATAAAGCTCTTCTAACTACCCTTCTTATGATTTTCGGCGACATCCGGCGAGATAATTGTTTTCTATGTTGATTTTACGTCCAAGTTTTTAAAGTTTGCCTTGAAGGAAATTATGTTTTTCCCAAAGTTATTGCGAAATTTCGATTATTTACACATTATGAGATCAACAGTAGATTGTAGCGAGCTCATTTTGACAAAACTCCTTTGTTTCTAAAAAAAGCAAATCTAAAAATAAGAACAGAAAAGAATGATAGAACTTATCTGTACCTCACTTACTTGATTCATCTCACACACCAACTGGGAGAGTAGTTGAACACCAATCATAACATGCTGGGTGGAGCCACTCTGAAACAAACATGTATACATACCCTTTACTTTCACTTCTGCTACTGCCATATGCTTGCATTAATTTTATTATATTGTAACTACTACAATATTAAAAGTATCAGTTTGTGAATATTAGGATTAGCTTTTATAAAATTAGCATGATGCATGTTATACTGTTGCCGGCTACAAGGTTTGATTCACCTACCTGCAAAAATTTCCCAACATCTTCAACAACATTTCTGAATACATACTCATCCTTAACAACGTCAAACCAACCAAGTTTTGTTATTCTAGCAAACAGCTGAACAAGTGCTTGAGATACAAAGTTGACTAGTTTTGGTCTGTTTGCAAGGTAATTTAACAGATAGTTCCCTAGAAAACATAATGCATGTATAAATAATGCAAGACAAATATTTCAAATTGTGCAGGCCGGGAGAGTTTGGAATATGAGTACATGTGTTCTGGACTCAAAACTTTCAAAAAATTATTATAAAAAAAAAATTAACTACAGTGACATCAAGAAGCCACACAAAGATTGAAATTTAAATCCATCTATTCGATTTTCTTAAATTTGTTGGGTAATGTGTAAAACAAAGCCTATAGTCTACCAGTGACTATTCATAACTGAATTGATAAGATTTAAATTTAGTGCCTTTTGTGTGTTAATACCTGATGTCACACAATGTAGATGTTAGATACTGCAATAAAAATACACATATAGCTGAAACATGTCACAAGTTTTATAGGTAACACATACACATCACCACACACACAGAATGCCTTCTTCAAATACATTATTTCAATACAAAATTAACTAGCTCAAGACTTTGAAAATACCAAACCATTTTATGCACCAGCTTCAGACTTACTGATATCAACCCTTTGTTCCATTGGCAGTAAAGTGTTTGTTTTCGAAGTCAATTTCGTCAGTGTTGTAGCTGCCAGCAGTTGAGCATAGGGAGACTGGAAAATGAAAACAAGATGTTGCGTACACCAAAAAATATAAAACAGTGCTATAATAATTACTTATCATTTTGACATCATGGAGATTCTTACATGTACTGGATACCCCTTATGAAAAATTTCTATAGAATTGTCTATAGAAATCTATAGAGAACTCTATAGAGTTCTATAGAATTCGCTCTATAGAATTATATAGAGCTCTATAGAATTCTATAGAAAATTGGAACAATTTCTATAGAATTCTATAGAAGATTCTATAGAATGTATAGAGAATTGGGCACTTTCTATAGAATTTCTACAGAAGTCTATAGAGGATTCTATAGAGGGTCTATAGAAGTCTATAGAGGATTCTATAGTGTTGGTCACTTTTTATGGAATTCCATAGACTTTCGGACATTTTTCTTTAATGTATTTATGTAGGATACATTATTTTTTACATTGTGCTTTTTTATTAAACATTAAAATAATTATATTTGCGTATATTTTAATAGCATGTAAGTGTATTTTTAAAAACAATAAAATTTCAGAAAACCACCTTTTAGCTAAAACTTACTATATCTAGCTTCCTTTTGTCCCTTTTAGCTAAAACTTACTATATCTAGCTTCCTTTTGTCTCTTGATGTTTGATACTGACTTACTTGAACCTGAGTCATATGTATATTTATTCACTACTTAAAACAAGATCTTAGTAATTAGAATAATGATTTTCAGAATTGTGAAAAATAAAAGCTTTTTAATCATTTCTTAATTTTTAAAAAGTATCAGTTTGCATTGTAATAAAAAAACATATCACAAAAAATGACAATCCAACTGCTCTATATAATTCTATAGAGAGCTCTATAGAGAGCTCTATAGAAAGCTCTATAGAAAGCTCTATAGAATTCTATAGAGAGCTCTATAGAAATGTATAGAAAGCTCTATAGAATTCTATAGAGCCTCTCTATAGAATTATATAGAGCTCTCTATAGAATTCTATAGAGGTCTCTATAGAGCTTTCTATAGAATTCTATAGAACTTTCTATAGAATTGTATAGAATGTTCTATGGGATTTTTTTGTGTTTTTGTGAAATGGTTATAACACTTTGACACTGCTGATTTTGATGCTTATGAATATTTATCAATTTAATAATTATAATTACGCTAAAATTTATTAATTTACCATAACTGAGCAATTCCTAATAAAACAATTAAACTAATTAATTTATTAATTGCTTAATGCACTAATTAAAAAAATTAAATTATTAAATCCCAAAGTGTTTTTCATGTAGGTACAACTGAATGTTTACTCTCAGAACTATAATATAAGCTTATAGGGAAGCTCTATAGAATTCTATAGAACATTTTCATAAGGGACATGCACCATTATTTGTGTTTACCAGTGCATGTGTTAGGATACTTATTACTTATTTTGGCTCCCTTACACTTGTCTTACTGCCTCCCCCAACTTATTGCTCCTACCACTTTTGTTTTGTTACCGGCACCCAATTTTTAACAACATATATAACCACAGGATCTCTCACAAGTTTTCTTTCAAATATCTAGGAAATTAACGTATTTTTGATTTATAACTTCATTGAACAGAACATGTACTTACATTTCCTCGTTCAAGTAACAGCTGACATTTTGTTAAACATTCTGGTGAACTAGCGAAGTTGACTAGTGATTTTTCTGCCTGATTCCGGATATTAGTATCAGCTGTTTCATAAAGTTGTTTACATAATGTTTCCAACTGGACAAGCTCCTAAAACATCCAACAAAAATTATCAAAGGTATTATAACAGCAAATTTAATAGTAAGATTACAGTAATACAGTTAGAACAAAACTGTTGTCAGTGCCCTGATTTAGCACCTTTATCATGTTATGGCAAACAGACTGGGGTGGGTATGTAGAAAGTAGATTCATTGTAAGTTACAAGTACCGTCAAACGTGACAAGGATTAGGAACACTCCATACCCGGGACTGCATCAC
The DNA here is from genome assembly GCA_028565635.1 of Phoronis ovalis. Lineage (NCBI taxonomy): Eukaryota > Metazoa > Phoronida > Phoronidae > Phoronis > Phoronis ovalis. The sequence continues at coordinate 5,822 of JAOXYB010051968.1, forward strand.
ATCCTAATGACCTGCGAGTGGCTCCTACTAGGAATCATATATAATAATGGAAAAACTCAAAATTCACAGTTGCAACATTTAGGTGATGGGTTTGTTATTCGATCGGATGGGTGAATATACTTTATTAGTTTATAAACGTATTCAATTTGACTTCAAATCATGACGACCTACTTCGAATCATGATGAGACCTATGTATAATGCTAAGGCAAATGCATAATGAAGGACTTCTGCAACAACACACAGTACATCATGAAGCTAATGCGTTACTCACTGTAAACAAAATCTAAGAAATTACCAAAAGCTTTTTAATCTCACCTGCTCATCCGCCATTTTTTGTTTTGCTGCATGGATATGTTGCGCGTGCGCGAAAGCAGTTGACCACTGTCTACCTAGCGGTGAGGGTGGGAACCGCAGTCGCGTGTACAACACCTCGATCCAACGACCAACCAGCGGTCTGTGACGCCCGAAGAGCCGAAAAGGATTATGGGAGCCGAAAGGCCCGATTTGACTTAGGGGACCGATTTGACCACCTAACAGTGCCCCTAAAAATGAATGATTAAATGACCAAATTTTTCTTTTTGCTAGCTTTATGAGTTATTTTATACTTTTTTCAGGGTATCCTGGTGCCCGGTCCAGCTGGTGGAAAGATATATACCCTTTCACCCCGGTAACGCACGTATATGCCACTACACCCAACTATTATGACTCTTTGTGCAGACAAGAAATTGAGAGCTTGAGTAAATAACTTAACATAAACCGTACGCAAATTATTTATTTTCTCTGTGTGATCTTCCTAGATTTTTGATATCCTATCTAGCTCTAGGTGGAAACTTGCCAAATAGTTTTCATAGTTATGTTATGCAGTAGAATTGACTAAAACACAGCACAGATTTCAAGATTGTAATTAATAAAAAAATAAAATGTAAAGTATATATAATTTCACGAAATCAACCCTTGTACATCAGGTGAAATAGCTTAAACTAGTTTCAAGTATTCAAGTGTCCGCAGGGTGTCATGGCAAGGTCGCCCCTCAGATAAAAAGGATTATTTCAATTGCCTTTGGAAGTCCAGCAAGCGTTCCCTTACGAAAATGTTCCATAGAATTCTATAGAATTCTATAGAATTTTATAGAGCTTCTATAGAGCTCTATAGAGATTCTATAGAGGCTCTATAGAAATTCTATAGAGATTCTATAGAGGCTCTATAGAAATTCTATAGAGCTTATATTATAGTTCAGAGAGTAAACATTCAGTTGTACCCATATGAAAAACACTTGGGATTTAATTTTTTTTTTAATTAGTGCATTAAGCAATTAATAAATTAATTAGTTTAATTGTTGTGTTTAGAGGTTGAAAAGCATATAAACACAGAGTCAAATCAACATATCGTCTTGGTTAAGGAACTAGGTACGGAGGTTTTCCGAAACTAAGCCCCCGGTAAAAGAAGAAGTCTCCTGATCTTTCGATCATCACATTAAAAGTATTAGTGACATACAAAGTTGATTAGTTCTTTTTGGAACATGTTTTGGTCCTTAAAAGGGCCGTTAACAAATAGGCCAAATAGAGATCACGTCACAGGCTTTCTAATACATTTATATCATGTAACTGACAATTTTGAACTGGTAAGGAAGCTCTATGTATAGTAAGAATTAAATACATATTGAAAACATTTCTTTTATTTAATTTTTAGTTTAATGTAGTGTATTACTTCAAAACACGATAAAATTATGGGGAACATAATTTTGCCAAAGTTCTCTTGTTTTCCGAAAGAACGCCCAGGTGAGATTTCACTCACATGAAAAAATCCGTAAAAATAGCTACTTTCCGATAGTTCGCCCTGGACGTAGTTTCGGAAAACCCCTGTTGTTACTAGAGGTAAATTTCAAAGTAACTCATAATATTGTTGATATGTAGGACCTTGCGAATCTTGTGGTATCGTATTTTCTCAAATAATCGCCCTGGGCGATTATTAAAAAAAAAGTTTTTAGAGGGGCGATTATTAAAGGGAGTGATTAATAGAGAGGGGGCGATTATTAACTTCCTTATAATCTTGGCATGAATATTTAAGATTTTTTAAATATATTGTTTGCGATACATAAGCCAGTTTATCAAACAAAATCGGTTATTTAAACGAAATTCTGTGTCTAATGCAATTTTTTTCAAAAGAAAAACTCTTGCAAACCTTAAATTTATGCAGTGGTATATTGCCTTGCCCAAGGTGGAAACAGAATTATTGTGAAAGTTATCAGCAAAAAGCGTAAATCACCTCCTGCCGTACTTGGTATGGAAATTCTATTGGAAATATTATTGGAGGTGAGTAGATAGGTAGTCCTTTGAGCGCCTTCCGGTAGACGGCGCTACCATAGCGGTCAACTGTCAAAGGTCATATGTCAGGACCTTTGCGCAACCGGAAACATTTCAATACCGCCAATTTTAACGGTTTTGGCGCGGATATTAAAACGGTTCTAAAAACAGTTAAAACTGTTGGATTTTGGCGCCAATTTTTCAATTGTTTATAATTTCCGTTATATTAAAACTAGAACAATGAAATTTGATTTGTAATTAACTGTTGCTATGGTTTTTTGAATTACATATCAATAACATCATATTACCACCAGATGGCGTGTTTTGGCGCCAGTTCTTATTTTACTAATAACTTCTGTTATATTAATGGTTCCTTATTGAAATTTAGTATGCAGAGTAATGCCACCATTATTTTTTAAATTATGATATCAATAACATCATGTTGCCACCAGGTGGCGTATTTTAGCGCCATTTCTTATTTTACGAATAACTTCTGTTCTGTTAATGGTTTCGTATTGAAATTTAGTATGTAGAGTAATGTACCACAATTATTTTTTTAATTTGGACATGCAGTATTATCATATTGCCACTAGATGGCGTGTTTTAGATCCATTTCTTATTTTGCTAATAACTTCTGTTGTATTAATGGTATTTTATTGAAATTTAGTATGTAGAGTATTGTCACCATTATTTTTCAAATTATGACACCATTACTGCTTTATTGACCCCCAATGATGATTTACAAAGTAATAGATTTTACTCTTTTAGCTATTAAACTTATGTGTTGACCAGTCAACACTCATAATTACAGGATGTGATAGGTGCTATAAAATAGTAAAAGTTAACTTGCAAAGATTTATATCCAGTGAATATACATGTCCTGTATTAGCACATGCAGTAAGGTGCTATCATGATTATATGTCTTTTGTCATACATTATGTGTTTTTGATTATACAGCTTAAGTAAATGTTTTATTCCTCTATACGCATCTACGACCTACAAAGTCTAAGTAAATATTAAACATTAATCTTAATATGACGCTTAAGAGTGTTTGTACAATATAAAACCCTTTTAAAACTCAACTGTAAACGCAAAATTTAGTCACAATTATTTCCATAAGTTATTTCTACTGTGTTAAGTTACAGGTTTATCATTAGATACCCAATGTGTGCGTGAGTAAGCAGATGGTATAGTGCTCATAATTTGCCAATCCTTTGTGATTGATCTTTTGAAAATCTAGAATAGTAATGTTTCAACTAAATTTACAGTAATCTTTCATTTCTATGCCACTAGCCTTTCCCTAATTTTCTATATCACACCAATAAATGTACTTGTTAGAGCAAAATACATACTCACTCACAGGCTTTTACATTGTTTTCAGTTTTGGCAAACGCCAAGCGGTTTCTCATGATAGTTAACTTTTAGTACTTGTGTTTTTTCCTTATAGTTTGCACTGAATTTCTTTAATTTGTTTTTTTTTCATCACGTATGGTCATCAAACATTGACAACAATTCAAACCTTCCTACTGTAGTCTATCAAGTTTGGGATCTTGATAAAATGTTGAATGACTCGGCGAGTTAGTAGGTGTATTAGCTTCCGTTAGTGGAATATATTTTGAACGCTCCAACACTTTTGTAGGATGCCAATATGTCGACTCTTGATTTTTTTTTATTTCCATGCGTCCATCTGAGCTAATTCGGCTATTATGGCTTGAATGCAAATAATTTATTAGGTTGTTTGATAGGCAAAATATTAGTAAGAATTTTTAACGTCGTAACAAGGTATTCAAAAAAATTGCCTAAATCCGGGATTGAACCGGGCACCTTTGATCTTCATTCTAACGCTCTCCCAACTGAGCTATTTCGACTGTTGTAAAAAGATAATATACTAGGCATATAAAAGGCAGAATAGAATTTTTAACATCGTAAAAAGGTGTTCAAAAAGTTTGTAACAATCGTAACCCACACTAACGCTAAATTTTTTAGCGTTTTGGCAATTTCTTAAAGGAATCATATTCTTTGTTACTAACAGTTGTTTAACAGTGTCATTCTTTAACTCATTTTGGAGTTATTTATTACACTATGTGCCGGCAAATTTTGATTTGTGTCGGCAAAGTCATTTGTCTAGCAGACAGCTTTTTGGCTATAAATAAAAAGTGGAATGATTTGTTAAGTTAATTTAAATTCTGGGAATAATTTCATTCTGTTAAAATAGTCTTTTATAAGAATATATGTTTGTAAGAAAGCTATAGCAGTGTCATTCTTTAACTCATTATGGAGCTATTACACTATGTGCCGGCAAATCCTGATTTGTGTCGGCAAAGTCATTTGTCTAGCAGACAGCTATTTGGCTCTAAATATAAATTGGAATGATTTGTTAAGTTAATTTAAGTTCTGGGAATAATTTCATTCTATTAAATATAGTCTTTTATAAGAATATATGTTTGAAAGAAAGCTATAACAGAGTTTTTATATCAGATTCCCATTTGTGTCAGTGCGAAAACCCATTTAATACTGTAAACAATTTTAATCGTAATACACACACTAATGCTAATTTTTTTAATGTTTTGGCAATTTCTTAAATGAATCATATTCTTTATTACTAACGTGTGTTTAACAGTGTCATTTTTTAACTCATTTTGGAGTTATTGTACTGTGTGTCAGCAAATCTGGATTTGTGCCGGCCGCAAATTCCTTCTGGTAGGACACAGCTATTTGGCTCTAAATTCAACTTTGAATGATTTGTTATATTGTACAAATTTGTATTATATATTTTTGAATTCTTTTAAGGAATCATATTGTTGTGAATCAGTTGGAACTACTTCTTTATAATCTTTAGAGCATGGGAGATAAATCTTAAAGTGCCATTCAAAGCACGTGACTTGTATATTACTTAAAAATTAGAAACCTTTGTTTTTCCTGGTTATTAAAACACAAAATGTAGCTATATTTGTAAAATATATTTATAAAATAAAAATGTAAGAACTTTCTTCAATAAAATGTTGTTTTAAATATTGTAAACGGATATTTTGAGCATCAATTTCACTGCTACATTAAAAATACCGGAAGAAACATGCGAATTCAACAACTATTTAACTTTTCCTTAGTAAAGGCTACAAAATCTTAATACAAACATTCTTTTAAATCATTTTAAAGCATTAAAATATGTAAGAGTGTGTTTTCCTAAATCCGTTTTAATATAACGGAAATTATAAACAATTGAAAAATTGGTGCCAAAATCCAAAGGTTTTAACTGTTTTTAGAACCGTTATAATATCCGCGCCAAAACCGTTAAAATTGGCGGGTATTGAAATGTTTCCGGTTGCGCAAAGGTCATGACATATGACCTTTGACAGTTGACCGCTATGGTAGCGCCGTCTTCCGGAAGGCACTCTGTATCTGTATCTGTAGATTACATCGCAGAGGTCCTAAACAGGCACAAAGGCGACGGGAGGGAGCAAATTAGGTG
>JAOXYB010051979.1:0-11593 GCA_028565635.1 Phoronis ovalis
AGAACAGCGTGCCTGTCATAGTGTATATTGTTACAGAACAGCGTGCCTGTCATAGTGTATATTGTTACAGAACAGCGTGCCTGTCACAGTGTATATTGTTTGAGAACAGCGATCCTGTCGTAGTTCTACTTTGTTAAAGCTCTTTTGAAGAATGCTATACTTTTTCTCAAAATTAACGAATATTTTATGAAGTGAATACATGAAACTGCATACGGTAACTGGGTGTTAGAGGTATTTGTGTTTGGAGTACTGAACGGTTTTCAATCATTCTATAATGATAGCGTTCCAAAAATATCAGGAGTCATATATAAGTATATAGTAGATCGATCCAAAATTGTATTTCATACTAACATGAACCCTTCCCTAACCTTTCCCTCCCCTTCCCCGGGAATATATAAACATGCATTTAGAAGAAACATTGACAGAACCAGGATTCGACTGCATGGGTTTAAACAGTTTTCTCCAAATAATATAGCTATTTATATGTTATATATTAGAAAATAATAATACATCCCTTTGTGTTATATAATTAAAATTCTAAAAGAAACGAAATGTCTTATAAAGTGTCTTACTGACGGATAAATTATCATGTTCTTGTATTTTTTTTCTCAATGCTTTGAGGAAATAACTACTTCCGGAAAGTCAAAGAAAAACAAAACAATTTTGCAGATACCAAGCCTGGGTTAACAATTGCAAAACGTTTGAAATATTAAAATTGTTTACTATGAATTCCAAGAGAAGTTAAATGCCTCTCTGAAATCATGCTATTGTTTGACATAATTAATGACTAAAGTTTGTTTTTCAGATGATTCGAGAGTTTGCAGGTTTTGCCGATAAGGCTGTGTTTGGACTCGGCATCGCACAGGTGATCAACAGCGCTCTAATTGTGATCAGTGGCGCCGTCTGTGCCGGGATTTACATTGAACAATATGAAGAGTTATTCAGCGCTACCGGTGGTACAGAATTTTGGATTCCAGTTATTTGTTCAGCGGGCGGAATAACAAGTATTTTGGCGGGAAGATGCAAATCAAATGGATACATTCTTGCAAATATGATAGTAACAATTATGGCGGCAATGATGGCGTTTATTCTTATGAGCGTCTGCTTAAAAATCGCATTTGATACAATAAACTTCACTTACTATGGATACATTATCATTGCACTTTTATCAGTCACCGATATGATGTTAGCAATAGCGTCGTCTGCAATGTGTTGCCGAACTCTTTGTTGTGGCCGCGAACAATATAGTCCGACAGATGGCGCATGTGTACAATCTAATGGTGTGGCGAATAATGGAAAGTTAGATGGCGTTAATGTCGATGATATCAATGAGGAACCGACTGGCTTCGTAGTTTATGGAATGACGGGAGTAAAGTCGCGTGCTAACACGCCTCCCGGTAGTGAAGAGCACCGAGCTAAACTAGACAACTCGGGTAATGTAACGCCATCTGAGGAGCACCAAGAAAAACAAAGTAAATCTAACGTCAGCACGCCTCCTGGAGGAGAAGTACATGAGTCATCGGAATTGCCGGCAGAAACTTCATGCAACAATTCTAACACAGCGTAGAATGGAAAAATCATTAATACAAAATTATTAGAACTTAAAAAGATAATGAAATTCTGTAGACATTTTTAATACATAAACATTGCTATTTATATGTTTGTCCGCAAACGCTGTCAATGCGTGCCTTATTTGTGTATATATCAATTAAGCTGGGTTTTTTTTTGTATGCAAAGCTAACTTAAAATACGCTCTCTTATAATGCACAGTTTACGTGTAAAATTATGAAGTAAATTAATATATGGCAAAGAATATAAAAGATGAAGACATGACGCCAAGAAAACTTTCATAACAGTTGGTGATTTCCATGCTTGTCAGTAAACATCATTGCAAAAGTTGTGCTAAACACGTGTTCATGGGGAATCACTGTATTATTACTTGTTTTTAAACAAAATTGCTTTTCATAACAAATAATCTTGAATAGTTCTTATACAAAAGTAATAAATGACTTTGTGATGCATTACACATATTAGGTATTTATTAAATGATCAATTTTGCTGTCTTTACTTAAACTACCCATTAATATGTTTCACAATAAAAACTTTGTTTTAAAAGTAGTGACAGTGACGATACGTTCTCTCTTAGTTTATAGTTCAAATTTGTGTAACCTTCCGCCGATGTCGTTATTTGTTCTTTTAGAGCTTTGCGAAAGATAACATCACTTCGCTAGCAGCATATATATGCGGGGTCATGACCCTGACGATTATTACAATTTACTATATTTGAATATATGAATACTTCAGGAATAACTGGTGTGTGTGTTAATTATATACGCAACAAGTCCTAACAAATTTCAATCGGAATATAGGGACGCGCTAATGTGACCACTCACTGAGTACAACAACGGCAGCTTTATCAACAGCGTTAAGTTACTATATATATAATATATACATACATACATATGTTTATATAGATATTAAATAAATATTAAATCTATCAGTTCAATCTAAAATCTTCGCGCGCACTTTTCTTTCTTATTTCACGATGTAGTAGAATAATAATACTCAGCAAGTCTGTCTTTTGTTTCTACATTTTCCTCTTTATTCTCAGAAATGAATTTGTGATTTTTAATTTTAGCGTCCTAAAACAAGAGCTCAAAGAAGCTAGCAATGGGAATGAAGATAGCTGGGTTTCCGGTGTTGAAACAGGATGTAATAAGGCATGGTGACGGAGAACTTCTCTAGCTTCTGTGTAGCCTTGTTCTGATGGAAGGATGATGCAATGTTTAATAGCTTCCTTTGCCCTTCCTGTGCAATACTGGATGAGATAAGCCAACCTGTCTCCATAGTCTTGAATTTTATTTTCAGCATTTATTTCAAAACTTCTAATAAAGATCGGGTATTGAACTGGGTCGCCATCAATTGATAAAAGTTCACGTTTTGGCATATTCAGATTAATAGCCACTTGTTGCACAAATTGTTGCTGGTTTTTAAACAATTCTTGCAGTTGTTGCGACATGATTGTAATGTTAGCATTATTATTAGATGAATCACCGCTATTATCAGGGACTTGTGCTGATGGTGGTGTCCAGGTAGGAGCTTCCGGGTTTAACGGTGTACTAACATTAACAGCTGTTGGGAATTGAGCTCCCTGATTCAATAGAGTGACAACATTACCCCTTGTTAATAATTGAGCTTGAGTATTCAATGGAGTAATAACATTAGCACTTGTAGGTAACTGAGCTTCTTGAAAGGGCGGTTCATTTGGAATATGTTGATATGAACCAAAACATCTACTTAACATGTCAACTCGTTGATTTCGAGAATATTTTCCAGATTCACTACCCTTGTCACTTCTATCTAACTTAGCTTCTAATTCCGCTCGTTGAACTCTACTCTAGCCTGTGCTTCGAGAACTCTCATCTCAGATAAACGTCTCAATTTTTCACTTTCTAATTCTAATTCATTTAAAACACACTTCAATGTTTCCTGTTGTTGTATCTGTTTCAAATCAAACCGCACTAACTCTAATTCAGCCTGTACTAACGCACGAGATGATCCTCTAAGAAACTTTGAACTTAATTTCGATTTACTATTTTTACCACCTTTCTTGGAACTGCTTCTTGTACACATGGTTTCTTCGGCAGTTTCCGTAGAACTACTTGCAGCGCTATCACATCTAGCACCCACATCCATACAGCGACCAGGGACTTCTTTCTTTGTGTCCATAACCACGACATTTGATAACTATGTTGCCTCTCGAGATAAATGAAAATAATAAAATTAAACGAAATTTGAAAAATTGAAGTTTGATTGTTATTCTACGACTCATTAATGGTATGAGAGATTACGTGAGATTGCAATAGCTGCGTGCGCATCAGTCTTTAAAGCTGACTGAGTATTTCAATATACTGTATGCCTAGGTCAACGAGTGATCCTGCACAAGTCATCATACCTAAGATGTGACATGAAAAAAGGTCTTCAACCGTCTATGAGTGGGCCTTAATTGGTGGTGGGCACGTAATTTGTCATATCATTAACGAGTCGTAGAATAACAATCAAACTTCAATTTTTCAAATTTCGTTTAATTTTGTTATTCTACTTCCTCATACTGAGACATTTAAAGCATTGATGCACTCAGTCGACTGAACTCTTAGTGAATCCTAAAGGTGGTTCAGGAAAATGTAGACACTAAATACATGTGTAAGTTTATATAAACTATTGTTTTTTATTTTCTTCTTACCCGCCATAACAATTCAACTCTTGATTTAGAGCTTGATAATGCATGTTCATAAATAACTTACCTCTAGTACTGCAGATTACATTTAAATTGTAGAATTCAGAATACTATGTGCAAAGTTCTTTTCTTTGCAAATTGGCTTTTTATAATACTGTGCATCAGTCTTTAAAGCTGACTGAGTATTTCAATATACTGTATGCCTAGGTCAACGAGTGATCCTGCACAAGTCATCATACCTAAGATGTGACATGAAAAAAGGTCTTCAACCGTCTATGAGTGGGCCTTAATTGGTGGTGGGCACGTAATTTGTCATATCATTAACGAGTCGTAGAATAACAATCAAACTTCAATTTTTCAAATTTCGTTTAATTTTGTTATTCTACTTCCTCATACTGAGACATTTAAAGCATTGATGCACTCAGTCGACTGAACTCTTAGTGAATCCTAAAGGTGGTTCAGGAAAATGTAGACACTAAATACATGTGTAAGTTTATATAAACTATTGTTTTTTATTTTCTTCTTACCCGCCATAACAATTCAACTCTTGATTTAGAGCTTGATAATGCATGTTCATAAATAACTTACCTCTAGTACTGCAGATTACATTTAAATTGTAGAATTCAGAATACTATGTGCAAAGTTCTTTTCTTTGCAAATTGGCTTTTTATAATACTGTGCAAAAGTACAGTCTGATTTCCAGCCTGCAGGTTTTAAAATGTCTTGAACTGGCACTGAAGCTCTATGAGCTGCTGAACTAGATGCTGCTCTTGTGCTGTGTGCATGGAATTGTTTGATGTCAATGCCTGAACGTTGAAGCACAATGTTTATACATCTACTAATAGATTCGCTGCTAATTCTCTTGTGTGGTTTAGTATGCGATATTAGTAGCTTCGATTCTACTCCTCCAATACTCATCGTTCGTGCTAGGTAAGTTCTACATACATCCACTACGCACAATCTGCTGTTTGCAGGGTAAGCGACGAGTTTTATAGTACGAACATTATAGCCTGGCCGGCTCTGTTTTACGTGTTCAGAAGTGTGAAAGAAAATAAGACGACGAATCTACCGTCATCGTGTTCAAATCTAATACATGGAGAGATTGCACTCTTTGTGCAGTAGTTAATGAAATAAACGTAACTAATTTTAATGTATGCGCCTTCAGTGACATGTCTGAGTTTGGCCACATTGACTGAATATAAAGCAACACTTGTTTAACATCCTGAACTTCAGAATACCTAGCTTTGACTGGGCGTGACAAGAATATAGCCCTAAAGATCCTCTTGATAATAGGATGAGCTCCGAAAGTGATGTTGTTATCCGTTGTAATTACAGTAGATAATGCACACCGTGCCGTATTCATAGCACTAAAACTTAATCCTGTGTGAAAGAGATCAACTAGAAAATCCACTGCGTGACTCAGATGTGCTTGAATTGGATCAATCTGTGTCTCACTACAGTAAACAAGCCATTTATTGATGTATGTTTTATATTGTTTTTGAGTACTGCTTCTCCAGGACTTGAGTATAAGATCTGTTGCTTGTTGGAAAATTCCCTGTTTTCCGAGGCTATGCCTGACAACTGACATGCAACAAAGACTAGTTTGTGGCGCAACGGATGTAGTTCCAGACTCACTGGTCGTGTCAGCAAGTGTTCTGTTCTGGGGAATACTATGGGTGGGTGTTGAGGTCAACATTGACATTGCCTTCGGGAACCATGACTGTGTTTTCCATAGTGGTACTACTAGTATACCTAGCTTTGTCCAACTGTAACTTTTGGAGATATTTCCCAATCAAGAGGCTGGCTCTGCTGAAAGAAGTGAGAAAACCTTAAATTTATGATTTTTTTTTCTTTTTTCCTCCTTGGCGCTGGCTTTTTTTGGTTGTTTCTGTTTGAAAGGGAAATCTTGTGCAAGCGATTAAAACTAACATTGGTTTCTTAAAGTAAAATATTCCAAAATTTGATAGGATTATTTGAGGCAGGGCAAAGTTATGAATTTTGTCAGTTGTTAGGTTGTATTTTTCTGGGGGTAATCTACAAAATGTAATAGCAAAAAATTGTGATGGTCATGCCTGCACGAAAAATTAACTGGGAGTAGGATACATAATAATATTCAGTTCCCAACAGGTAATTTTCTTGGCGCAATGTTTGGGGAATTTTTATAATGATTTAAATTGCATCAAATTACCATAGAAGTGGATGGAAAAATCAATTGTGTCCTTATACCAAATAGTTCAAAAGGGCAGCTATGTGTGGGATTTCTCCTGTGGTCGAATAATAAGGTGCCAATTGTGTGTCAAGAATTTTATGTATGGTTCCTCTGATGGTGAAACATCAGTCCAGGTTGATAATAGAACCTTCGAAGCTATCATGGAAGAACGTTTTATTTCCAACTTTGATGAACATTGCATTAAAAGCTATGGAAGATGTAATAATAGTTTCGTCTCATATACAGATATTTACAGGTGGAAACAAGCTCAACAGCTTGCTGATCATTTCTGGAACCGTTGGATTCGTGAATATTTACCGTTACTTCAAGAACGTCAAAAATGACTACGTCCAAGACGAAACTTAGTTGCTGGAGATCTTATCCTCATTGTTGATCAAAATGCACCCAGAAGATGTAGATGTGGTACAAACATTTCCTGATCCTAAATGTGAATGCATGTTTAACAGTTGCTACCATTTTATTTCGAACTTAGTGATTAATTTTGGTAAGTTGTGAAAAGAAATAAAACAATTTCTATTAAATAAAAACGATTTCCATGGCAACGGATTATGATTTTATTTTTATTTTTTTATTTTCTTTTGTTACTTGTATAGGTAAAACCTACAATAGTGAAAAGGATCCAATCGCTTCCGGTGCAACATTCGGCAGGAAGAGGGTTAAGCAAAGTACACCCATATTTAAGTAAAAACTATCAACACAGCCAAGTCCAAAGGAAAAAGGAGAAAAAGGCACAGTAATATAATATTATGAACAGTGCTGGAAATGGTGCAATTAGGCCACATGTCATTCTACTTGATCAATTAGGATTAATCAAGCGCGGATTGGCAACTATTATTATTTTTGACTAAAGAAAATTATAAATGTGAACACGATGAGCATTAAAAACATTTTGTAATGACAATGGTGCTTGCCACGTGGGCAGTTTGTCTAGAAACCCTGCGTGGTTTATTATAACGCCTTACACATTCAGTGGGTTAAGGCACGTGACATGTCGCACGAACATGTACATTTACACTCAGGGATGTACTTTTATGAACCATAGCAAACAAACAACATTAACCAGGCACCCGTATTACGTTAATCTCATGAACATCAAACATTTTACCTCTATGTTTTTGGTAAACCAAGTATGTCAGTTTATACATATCCTGCCCGTATGCACTTTAAACACGTATTCTTGTTGATTTATAATTATTGGTAAATAAATGCTAACACGAATGAACTTTAAGCGCCTACTCTTGTTCATTTATAGCTATTGGTAAATAAATGCTAACACGAAAACATCGTTGGCTACCTGGCTCGATTCCAAACACGAGTTCACATACAGCTAAATAATGTACACCTCGCTCCTCGCACATAATCTATCCCGTATTACACGTGTATGCTAACACAAAAGGGTATGTATGCTAGATATAAAACCCTATTCCATTCTTCTTGGTATTTTGAATTTTGTAATAATGTTAGTATTTAATTGCTGTAGGTATTAGTTCAGATAGATATTCACGTTAAGTATTTTATGTTTCGACGAATACTCCAAAAATGTTTTGTTTTTTTCAAAGCGGGCTAATAAAGAGCTTTCATTAGTTACAGCTTAACGGATACTAAGTAAACAAAATAGAAAGATGAACAGAAATAAACAAACACTGTGTGGATTACAATCAGTCTCGTTCCAAATAACATATTAACAGACCAACAACATTTTAGGACGCTAATCCAACTGAGTATTCGTCTAATTTTTCCGCAACGTATAATTAGTAGGTAGTAGAAATTAAAAAAACGCCGCTCGTGCCTTAACCAACAAACTACAAAAGTTATCTTTCAAAGGAGATTTTCCGTCATGTAATAGATTTAATTTGTAATACAACTTAGTCAACTAAAGTACTGAATCTTCTCTGTTTTATGTACCTATATATGTGGATAGAACTGTTACAATGATACTTGTAGATTATTACAGTTCAATATATTAAGAAATATCAAAACCACCGAGTGATGCAACAAGTTTTAGTTCTAAGTCATTCAAATTTCTAGTAAATCCGCTGTAGAAGTATTACTTGTCTGTTTTTATACTTCACAATAGATATTTATGGAGATTTTAGCTTCGAGCTAATACCTGGTGGTGTTCCAGCTAGTGGTCACATTATATAAGGGAAACTAAGTATCTAGTGAAAGTACAGTGAACGTTGACCACCTCTAGAAATTCTTTTGAATTAATTAAAATATTCTAAACATGTCTGACAATGGTAGCGCTTCAACAACTGTGTAAATCCGCTAAGTAGAGCTTAAACAAATAATCTCAATTAGTTTTGGATCTTTAAAATTATGCTTTCTACGATAATTAATAATTTTTGCATTTTAACCGCATTTCACGCCCAGTTCTCAAAAAGGTACGTATCATTTACACGCATTTTTGGTATCAAGCATATACCTAGAAACGACCTACCGCCAGAAACGACATCCTTGTTTGTTGTTGAGCAAGCGGTTCCCTAAATCAAATTTGACATCCCCATATTAAAATTAATTCGAACCTGGTGATGCCTACTTTAAATAGCACACTTCAAAATTAATAATAATCAGGATATCGTCACCTGTCCAGCATCAAACAACACTCCTAAATTAATTAGCTCACCATGTTTAAACATGACCCACTTCAAAATTAATAATAATCAGGCTATATACACCTGTCCAGCATTAAACAACACTCCTAAATTAATTAAGATACCTTGTTTAAACATGACACTGGATCCATAGTTAATTATAAACTAGGACAATTAGGCTACGTGTTCCTAATTTTATCATGCCGCATCGCTTCATAAATTGTTTGTTAGTCACCGATAAAGCAAAGAACATGGAACAAAGATAAAACAGGGACAAATAACATTCAATAAATGGTAAGTGGAATTTGTTCATCGATAGTGCAGATAAGGACAGTCATTAAATATAAAGAAAATGTTCAGCTATGTCATACTAGCTCGTGATGGCATTTATCCAATACTGAAGTAATTTACTAAGATAATTGTTTAATCATCGGCAAATAGTTTTGAGTTGATGTAAATAGCACCTGTTTTTAGCGGAACACATGAACGTTGGATAGGCAATGTTAATAATAAACCGGATAACAATTTCAATATAACATTAATTTAAGGTAGCACACAACAGTAGGAAGTCCCATCCAACGCAATGTTAAATGGACGATTTCAAATATATTTATTAAATAAACGCAGATAATTAGCGACAATTTCTCTCTCGGCCCACTTGCATCACACATATATCTTAGGAAATCCGATCCATTTACCCCCCAACATCCGTACAGATTTCGAGATATTTGCCAAAAATTGAACCCCCTTGGAGATTTCTCCGATCAGAACCTGGAGCTACTTGAACTTGACCTCTCGTACGCGAACTGATACGAGGCCATGTGATGCGCCCACATATTTTCGTTAATTTCACAAGCAACAGCTATCATTCTTGTTCGAAAACACCCTATATATTTTAACTATAATTCAATGGATTTATGTCCAGCGAAACACACTTCTACACCCCCTAATTATTTTTTAAAGGAACTATCCGAGGCCAGCACAGCTCAAGCTTACTGAGTAATGCTACCATAACATGACAGCCATTTAGGATTCAAGATGGCCTCCACATACGCACTACACATTTTCATCTTGTTAACCAAGCAAACATTTGTATCCAAATTTCGTTGAAATTAGCCTAGTGTTTTCCGAAGTTTCAAGGATTATTTTGAATCCCAAAAAAAACCCAGCTTTTTCACTTTAAATTGTCAAGCATTTTGATTCAAGTTTCGTTGAAGTCGATCTAGTAGTTTTCGAGTTATCAAAGAATTAGTTTTTGACATTTAAGTTTAAAAGTGACCGCCAACCTTCGTAATAAAAAAATACAGTTGAAAATGTCCACAAAATGTCGTTTAATTCCGACAAGCATATTCTGAGAAAAGCTTCAGACAAAATTTAGTAATAAAAAATAATAAAAAAAGAACCGATGCATTAACAACTCTTTTTTCAGTTCACGCATGCGCTATATTTGTTGGTACTTGTTTAGCACGCGCTATATTAACTTGGTACTGCTTTGATTGTGCTATTATTGCCCAAAGATGGAACATCCAAAACCAGACCTACATGAAATAATATACATGTAAGCTGACAAGAAATTAATGGCAATGAGCGTTACCACTAATGATTTTATTTTGCGAATTGCTACAAATTCGAATTGCTGGTACCCACATTTGTGACTGGGTTTTAAAAATGCCCCTAAATACGTTTTTCCATTTTTAAATTTTAATCCCTCTTACTGACTAAAAGAAATTTTAAATACCTTTTTATCAGGGCTGTATTGGAATTAAATACTCCATAAATTAATCACCCTAAACACGTACAGATATTCAAAAAAAGGTACCATTTTTGTATATTTGATCGAAAAATTTACCTAAACTGCGTTACAGAGGTTAACGTGCTGTGCTTTAAAAATAACTCACACTATACATCTACACACATGCGTACCATTCTATACATCTACACGCATGCGTACCATTCTATACAACGACACGTTTTGTTCATAAACATGCGTACCATTCATTGATTTGAGTCGAACCCCGTACCATTGATTTTCCTATACTCCTTAGCAGTAGCGTATTGTTTCTATGTAAATAGTGTTCTGTTCAGTCACAAATATAGATAATCATGTCTCATGCCTACTTCCGAATGCTCTGCAGTCGTAACCAATCCACTTTCGTGTGACCTCTAACAATATACCCCTAGTTGGAATTAGTGAGAAACATAAGAAAACTGGGTAGGCCGGTAGCTTGGATATAATCCTTTTAATTTTTGAGAATAATGACATTTTCAAATTGTGATTTCTCTCACTTTGTGTGAAATTATAACCATTTCAAAAGAAATATACCCATGTCTTCCCAGGGATAAAGAGAAAAATGAAAGTAAAACAAATATTGATTTTAAAATAATTTCACTGCATTAAATTCGAGTAATTAGTGTTTAATGCCAGGTTGTCATCAGCCACGGGTATAACGCAAGCACAACTACTGCAGTATTGTATGTTGGTTATGTGGTTCGGTTTTACATTAATTCTACTTTTTATTTAAATTATTTTTT